>VMDR010011264.1:0-28872 GCA_007922815.1 Macrotus californicus | reverse complement strand
CCCACACTCCCCCACTTTAGTTCATGTCCATGGGTCATATATATAAGTTCTTTGGCTTCTCCATTTCCTATACTATTCTTAACCTTCCCCTGTCTATCTTCTACCTACCATTTATGCTTCTTATTCCCTGTACCTTTTCCCCCTCTCCCCACTCACTCCCCTGATGATAACCCTCCGTATGATCTCCATTTCTGTAATTCTGTTCCTGTTCTAGTTGTTTGCTTAGTTTGTTTTTGTTTTTGTTTTAGGTTCAGTTGTCAATAACTGTGAGTTTGTTGTCATTTTAGTGTTCATGTTTTTTATCTTCTTTTTCTTAGATAAGTCCCTTTAACATTTCATATAAAAAGGGCTTGGTGATGATGAACTCCTTGAACTTGACCTTATGTGGGAAGCACTTTATCTGCCCTTCCATTCTAAATGATAGTTTTGCTGGATAGAGTCATCTTGGACATAGGTCCTTGCCTTTCATGAGTTGGAATACTTCTTTCCAGCCCCTTCTTGCCTGCAAGGTTTCTTTTGAGAAATCAGCTGACAGTCTATGGGCATTCCTTTGTAGGTTACTGTCTCCTTTTCTCTTGCTGTTTTTAAGATTCTCTCCTTTCATCTTGGGTAATGTAATTATGATGTGCCTCGGTGTGCTCCTCTTTGGGTCCAACTTCTTTGGGACTCTTTGAGCTTCCTGGACTTCCTGGAAGTCTATTTCCTTTGCCAAATTGGGGAAGTTCTCCTTCATTATTTGTTCAAATAAGTTTTCAATTTCTTGTTCTTCCTCTTCTCCTTCTGGCACCCCTATGATTCAGATGTTGGAACATTTAAAGATGTCCTGGAGGTTCCTAAGCCTCTCCTCATGTTTTTGAATTCTTGTTTCTTTATTCTGTTCTGGTTAAATGTTTATTTCTTCCTTCTGCTCCAAACTGTTGATTTGAGTCTCAGTTTCCTTCTTGTCACTGTTGGTTCTCTGTACATTTTTCTTTATTTCACTTAGCATAGCCTTCATTTTTCCAAGTGGCAACCATATTCGACCAAGTCTGTGAGCATCCTGATTACCAGTGTTTTGAACTGTGCATCTGATAGGTTGGCTATCTCTTTGTCACTTTTTGTATCTTTTCTGGAGCTTTGATCTGTTCTTTCATTTGGGCCACTTTTTTTTTTTTGTCTCAGCGTGCCTGTTTCATAGTGAGGGTCAGAGCCTAAGGTGTTCACCAGGGTGGGGCAACCCACCTCGCTGCATTGTGATGCTGTATGTGGGGGAGGGGTCCAAGAAGGAACAGTGCTACTTACTCAGCTCTCTGCCAGTTTTCAGTCACTTCCCCCAATTCCCACAATCAAATTGGGCCCTTCTGGTGCTGATTCTTGGGTGAGTGGGTTTGTGTACATTCTAGGACCCTGTGGGTCTCTCTGAAGAACACTCCTGTGAGGCTGGGAGTTTCTCCCACTGCCGCCTCAACCCCCACGGGTGTTTTCCATCAGAGGCTTTAAGTCTTTATTTCCTCGCTGGAACCCTGGGTTGTGCGGTCTATCACACTACCCAGTTGTTCCTCCTGGTTTATCTGCTTGTGAATGTGGGACTGCCCAGTCCGCAGTCCACCGCCTTGCCCGCTCTGGTCCTCCAGCCGCTGCCTTGCTGGGAGTCCTCTCCACTGGGCTGCCCGTCTCTGCCCCTCCTACCGGTCTGGATGAATGTTTCTTCTTTAACTCTTTGGTTGTTGGACTTCCATACAGTTCGATTTTCTGTCAACTCTAGTTGTTTTTAGGTTTTAAATTTGTTGTTGTCCTTCTTTTGGCTGTGTGAGGAGGCACAGTGTGTCTACCTATGCCTCCATCTTGGCCGGAAGTCCTAAATATATCGTTAAAAGGAGCTTATATCATCATCATCATCATCATCATCATCATCATATGGGAAACCAGTAGCATTTTCCACACATAGGCAGTCATTATAAAATGCATACAATGAAAAGAAAATACCACTGTTGATTCTAGCAGGAGCTGTTTCTGGCTAGGCTCTGAGGCTGAGGCTGCCCTTCCTTCCTTGGCAGGTGGCTCCATGTTAGACAGGTGCTGATGAGCTCGGCAGCAAGATGGGGGCCTTCTCCTGGCGTCAGATAGGGAAGGGATCAAAAAGGGAACGACTCCTCTCCAGGTGACCCCATGTCAGCTGCTGGCACGTAGCTGGAGTCCTGGAAGGAAGGGGAGAAGGAACCATATCCCTCTCCTTGGCAAATACCAGCTGTAGGGACTGAGGTACCCTTAGAAATGGCATCATTGTTAAAAAAAAATTTTTTTTCACATAAAAGTTCTTAGTTTATTAATCCTCTTGGGAAAACCTGCACAGTCACCACAGAGAAGGTCGCCGAAGAGTCTCTCTGCTTCTGGTGTCCGACCTCCAGCTCACTCCGCAGCACCAGCACCAGCACCGGCACCGGCCCTCGCGGTGCTGCCGACCCTCCCTTCTGTCCCTGCGCTCCTCTTGGTGCTTTCCATAGGCCTCTTTCTCACACAGGCCGTGACTTCCAAGTCTGTGTCTAGGTTCATTTTCTTTGTGTAATGTCCCCAAAGCCAGTTGTCTTGCCACCACCAAGAGGGGTTCTGATCCAAATACACAGATGACACCTGGTGTGATGCCATGTATTTTGGCTGCTTTTTCCCGAACTTCTGTCCTTCCCAGGACGAAGGATGTCGATGACCGTTTGTTTCCACTGAAGTGGTCTGTCAGCCCTGGACTTCCTGGTCTGGATAGTTACTGTGCCGTTCATGACAGTGGCTGATTTTGAAGCAGCCAGGGAGGAGGCATCATATTTTTTAAAAAAATGAAAAAAAGCTGGTATAAATCAAGTCCAGCTGTGAGCTTGTTGAGCAGTTTGAAATTTCCACTCTTCTTCATATTTGTAATACAGGTTGCTCTGTCACCACCTCTCCTGGGGTTTGAACCATTCTAGCATAACCCCTGGTGGTGGGCACTTCCATAATGGAAGGTCAGAGAGAACAGAGGCCACCAGGAGATGGCCCTATTCCCAAGCTTGACTGGCCCCTGAGGGGACACAGAGGCTCAGTTCAGAGCACTCAGATGGCCATTCCCTACACGGAGCATACACTGTGTGAGGGCTGCTGCTCGGTCTGAAGGGCTTTGTGGGCCCCTCCCCATAAGCCTCCAACAGAGCATGGTCTCAAACCTCTGAACTTGTGCCGGTCCGCTGTCTGAGGGCGGACGTGGGTTTGTGTTTCTTTTGTGAGTGGGGCTGAGTTTTCAGGTGGTGCAGCAGAAGCAATGCGCTTGTGTTCAGAGCAATCTGAGTTCAAGTCCAGGCCCCCAGTTGCTGCCCGTGGGGCAGCAGCCGGCACACTGTTCAGGCCTGCTGAGCTCCCGCTTTGTGGGGCACACCAGGAGCTGCTCACACTTCCTCACAACAGCCCTCTGAAGTCACCCGTGCTCTTGGTGGCCTGTTTCACAGACGCCCAGCTCAGAAGCTGGGCCACAAGGCTAACGAGGGGTGAAGCAAGGGCTTGGGCCCAGTTTTGGAGCCTGAACGTACAAACCCTCACCCCAACCTCAACCCCTCTTCTGGCCCTCGGCTTTCTCATCTGTGGAATGGGGCAGCGTGCCCACCCCATGGGGCTGTGGCCAGGATCAGCCAGGCGATATTTATAAAGCCGTCTGAGCAGCTCCCCTGTGCTTGTCTAGGTAGCTGCGCTGGCCTTGTCCTGTGTGGAAGGGCTCTGAGGAACTTGTGATTGACCGAGGGTGTTTAGTTGCTGTGGGTCTGGGTGGTCTCTGGTTCTGCTGGGAGTGGCAAAAGGGATCACCGTTCTGATTTGGTTTAGAAACTGGTAAATCAGAGTATGCCCAGTGTCCAAGGCTAACGGGGCCACACAGGCCCCAGCCCAGCTGACACCTGACAACTATCTCCTGCACAGGTGTAGATGATGGTGAGGACATTCCCAGGGAGATGCTGATCGGTATCTACGAGCGGATCCGGAAGCGGGAGCTAAAGACCAATGAGGACCATGTGTCCCAGGTGCAGAAGGTGGAGAAGCTTATCGTGGGGAAGAAGCCGGTATGTGGTGGGCCCTGTGTCCCAGGAGAGTTGCTATGGGGGGGCCTGAGGTGCTCACATCTCCCTTCCCACCAAGGCCACCTGCTGGCCTCGGCTGCTGCCAGTGGCCCTGGTGTCCCTTCCAGGCAAGGCTGGTTATTTCTTTCAGGTTTGGGTTTCTTTAAGTGGCTTCTAATATTTGGGAATAACAACCATTTACCCTGGGTTAAAGTGGAAGAGAATCTGAGGCTCTTAATAAACCAGTAGGCAGGGTTGTACAGTCCTCTCTAACTTGGGAATACCCTCAGACTCTACCGCTGAGAGGGCCTCCCCAACCTCTCTGCTCGCTGTGGCAGGTGGAGCTAAGGGAAAGTGCTTTAAGAGGGTATTGCATTGCCTGTTAGTTTCCTCAGGGCCCAGCTACATCTTTTGGAACGTTGATGTCTTTTTTTTTTTCTTTGCTATTTCCCCATGTAGATTGGATCCCTGCATCACGGGCTTGGCTGTGTAAGTATCCCTCTCCTTTCACATTCTGGCTGGCATCCCGCCCTGAGGGTGCCCAGTACGGGCACATCTCCCTGCCCCTAGATCCACAGTTCTGGCTGTTTGAGTTAATTTCTGGAGCAATAAGAAATGTGGTCTGGGTAATTAACCTAGCCCAGCCTCAAATCTCTGCAAGTCCAGCGATCATAGCCACACAGGGAGGGCTGTGCTGTCAGGCTGAAAGTGGGCACTCTCACCTGGGCCCCGTTGAGCTCGGAGACCACGGCTGTCCCCAGACCCTGAGACACTGTGCCTGAAGCAGGTGATGTTGGTGTGCATTGGAGGGCCTTCTCTTTCCCTGCCCCTCCCAGGCTTCGCTCCCCAACACGTGCCCCTACATGAGGGTCCTCTCTGCCGCCACAGCCTTGAGGAACTTGCCTGCACACCTCCGGAGCACACATGTGCACTGCTAGCCTCGCAGCCCCACGACACGTCCCTCCTGTGCTGGTCTTTGCCCCTCACTGGTCAGCCAAGTCAGCATCATGAAACCCTCTGAGCGCCTTCCGCTTCTCAGATTCCCCACGGAGAGACCAAGACTCCTGGGTGCTCTCTCGACCACCCTCATCCACCTCTCCAGCCCCGCATCCCGCCATCCTCTTTCCTTTGTACCTTTCTCAGGCAACCTGTTCCAAGTGTGCCAGGCGGGGCCACACATTGGTGCCCCTTAGCTTGTCTTTCTGATGTGCTGAGCTCAGACACCCCTCTACCAGGACATCCCTTGCAGAGTTGCCCCTGCCTGCGAACATGTTACCCTCTGAGGGTCTTATCTGGGCATGTGCTGTCTCCTCACTACCTTGTCTGTCTCCTGCGGGATTGGGGGCACTCTTAGAGCCACAGCTGGGCCTCTGTGATGATTGGTCATACCAGGCCTTGATAGCAGCTTGGACTGTGTGTGGCAAGGTTGGGGGGCTTTTTGAACCTGTGGCAGGTGTGTTCAGAGACAAGTGTGCATAGCAAAGGGTCAGACCAGGCCCCACAGAGCATTGACTGATGGCTCAAGAGATTAGATAGTGTCTTCCAGGGTTCAGAAATGTTAAAATCATTTAGGAGGGGCCTGGGAGAGTCTGTAGCTTCCTGGTTGTGTGCTTGCTCAATCTCTCTGTGCCTCAGTTTCCTCATCTAGAGTAGATTCTCTAGAAAAATGTTTGCAGGGACTAATGGGTGCTTTGTGGGGACTCAGAAAACAAGAATTTCTCTATGGCTGGGGGCTTGCATGTGAGCATGGCCCTCTAAGAGGCCTGGTACCCGCCTGAAGGAATCAAACAGAAGTCTCACCAGAAGCGGGGCACTTACCATGGCTGTACAGGACAGAGACAGAAAATTGCCACAGGCCAAAAAGCACGGTCCACTCTGCACCGTTTGTAAGAAAAGGTGGTTCTGAACACTAGGCCCAATGGCCAGGTAACTCGCACTCAGGCTGGACTCCGGTGCTGCCCAGGCCCCAGAGCTGGGCAGGCTGCTGAGGACAGCATTTCCCCTCCCCGCACAGGTCCTCTCTCTGCCTCACCGGCGACTGGTCTGCTACTGCCGGCTCTTCGAGGTTCCAGACCCAAATAAGCCCCAGAAACTTGGACTGCACCAGCGAGAAATCTTCCTGTTTAATGACCTGCTGGTGGTATGTGGCTCCCCCACAGCATTCACGGCTGACACCTGCCGCGCAGGGAGACCCGGCTCTGTACCTGCATGTGGGGAAACGCCCACAAGGGTGTGGGGTGGAGGTGAGGGGATGGAACTAGCCCAGCTCTTTGGGTCACCAGGGGCAGAATCTAACACAAACTGCTACCATTGAAAATGGGGCTTCACTGGCTTATGTAAAAGTCCAGAGGGGATTTTGGAGCCTCATCCCTGGCTGTTCCAGAGGCTCAGACATGTCAGCAGGACTCCTTTTAATAATCTCTGTCTGTCAGCTTTGTAGGCTTCTCCTCCGTGCGGGCTACCTTCTCAGGCAGGCTCTGTCCAAGAAGGGAAAGTTGGCCTCAGCAGCTCCAGGCTTAATGCTGTCTCCTTGGCCACCCGTGGGATTCTCTTCCTAAGAATCCCAGCAAAGGTCTTGTATCCTGTGCCCGAGCCTGAGCTAGTCATGGGGCCAGGCAAGTGTGGTGCTGTCTCAGTGGCTAAGCCTGGGTTACAGCCCCCAGGACGAATGGACTGAAGGAGGTAGGGGGGAGGGTTCCTAAAGGAAGATTGAGGTGTGCTTGCCCCCCAAAAAGGCAGCATGGATGTGAGCCAGTGGGGATGAAGATGCCCTTGCAGAGAGCAAGGGAAACCTGTTCTCAGGTCTCTGTCCCCACTGTGTGCCACACACAGACTTCCTTGCCGGACGTCCGTGTCCCTAGACCCTACCTGCTTAAGGACCAGCTGCAGTCACATGATTTCTGAGGTGGGAATCCAGAGGTGTGGGTTTCAGTTCTTTATTAAACATCCCTGACCTTGAACAAGTCACTCCAAACCTCTGAATCTGTTTCCCTTGTAAAATTAGTCTCTCAGGGTTACAGTGGTCAGAGAGGGTCGTGGACATAAGACCCTTACATAGTGTCTTTAATGCCACATGAGGTAACATGCCAGCCACCTCTGTTGGGTTGAGGGGCTTTTTAGCCAGCCAGGGTGGCACCAGAGTCTCACAGGAGCAGAAAGTAGTGTCCATGTCAGGGCATAAACGGGTGTGCGTTCCTCCCCATGCCAGTTCTTTCCTGCTGCAGGGGCCTCCAGACTTCTGAACCGCAGAGTAATTCTTACAGGAGAACACGCTCACCATCAGATCCATTTTCCCTCTTGGCTCCCAGAGCTGCTCCAGGGCAGGGCAGATGATGTGGCTTAGCCTCTGTCTCTGGCTGCCCCCAGGTTACCAAGATCTTCCAGAAGAAGAAGAACTCAGTGACGTACAACTTCCGACAGTCCCTCTCCCTCTACGGCATGCAGGTCCTGCTCTTCGAGAACCAGTGTAAGTCTGTGCCAGGGCCCTTCCCTGGCCTGGCCGTGTGCATGTGTGCTGGGCACTTGTCCACACGTGGCCATGCCCTGTCACACAACTCTAAGTTCATAGTCAGGACGTACTCCTTCCCTTTTCTGTCCTTTCTTCCTGTGCCATCAAGAATAGAGGCCCAGAGTGGCTTTCCCAATGCTCACTGATGAGCAGCAGTGATTAGAAAGAATTTAATAACACTATACATAGTGCTCATTGGGTTTCCTTTTACTGTTGCTTCTTGCAGGTGATATTTTAATTTAGGGCAGAATGAATTCATTTAAATAAAATGCTAATCGGGAAGCATGAAGTAAATGGCATAAATGATGTGTACATGTGGACAAACAGGTGAAGGTAGCGCGGGAATGCACAGGTCCAGGCTGAGCCCCGGGGCTGACAGCCAGTATTCAAGTCCCAGCTCTGTGGTTAGCAGCTATGTGGCCTGGCTGCTCAACGCCTCCAGGCTGTTTTCCCTTGTCTGTAAAACGGGACGGTGCCCATGTCATAGGGCTGCATGCGTGTGAAGCACTCCTGGCACAGGAAATACTCGGTCAGGGTATTTTCTGAAGTGCAACTGGAAGGCCTTCTCTGGGTGTATGTGGATCACAGGGGCCTACGGTAGTCTGGCTCAGTTACATTATATTTAGTTTATATACTTTTTAAAATTGGTTGAGTTGATATTTAAATCTTCACATTAATATTCTTGGCTTCTCGTGAAACATGAGAGATGTGGGCATCCCCGGCCCATACTCCTGAGCGGCACATCCCGTCCCCCGTATGCGTGGTTGCTCTCCGTCTCACCTGCATTCAGAAGAGTCTCTTGGGCTTCTAAGTATTTAAGTTTTCAGCCTTGACATGGGTCAAAGGTGACATTGGTGTTTGAGTCAAGATCCTTCAAACACTCAGAAACTAATGTTTGATTTCCACTGACAGGAGAGGTGCTTCTAAGAGACCAACGACCTAGAGATCCTTGAGCTCAGAAGTGGCACCAGGCAGGTCTGAGTAGAAAGATGCTGCACTCAGTACAGAGTGCACTAGGTGTGGGGGCACCCACAGTGTACCCCAAGGTTGCTGAGGTTCTAAAGGCCGTTTGGGAGAGAACAGAGCTCAATCTAGTTTCAGAATGATCTGAGGTGGCTGGGTAAGACACACTCCATCTAGCGTAGGATGCTGCCTCTGTCTCTGCCTGGACTCAGTACCTGGCCACTCTCTCCTAGAGGCCAAGGGACTGGAAATGAAGGACCTGGGTTCCATGACCTTCAGGTTGGAGGAGAAGAGGGCCCTGGCTTCCTCTCAAGATCGGCCAAATCTTCCCCTGACTTTAGATCAAGCCACATGGGCCCAAGTTAGCAGATGGAGGTCATCCTGTGCTGCACTGTAGAAGCCTTTCCTCTCAGTCAGACATGTGTGCTTAGCGCCCGCACTCAACCGGCTCTCTCGAGCCCGTCTTGAATTCAGACTCACTAGCATTTTCTTGACCAGAAGGGGGGATGGCAGAGAATGCAGGGGCCCATTCACTCTCTTCTCCTTTCCAGACTACCCCAATGGCATCCGTCTCACATCTGCAGTCCCTGGAGCAGACATAAAAGTGTTAATAAACTTTAACGCTCCCAATCCTCAAGACCGGAAGAAATTCAGCGATGACCTGCGGGAGTCTATTGCAGAGGTGCAGGAGATGGAGAAGCACAGGATAGAGTGTAAGTTGCAAATCTCCTGGGGAGGAACAGCCAGCAACCCAGGCATCTTTTAGGGCTCACCGGACACAGGCATTGGCTCCTCTGGGTTGGCCGTGACTGTGAGCCCACAGAAATGAAATGCCCTAGTCTTTTCTGGCCTTGTCATGTCCATTTGACTGGCAGCCCAGATGCCCAGGCCACAGAAGGTAGCACAGAGGGAGGAGGGGGTGGCAGAGGCTTCCTGGTGAGAGCCCGGGCTTCAGAGGCCCAGACCTACCCTGACTGGGGAGAGCCCCCTGGTTCCTGGTCACCCCATGAGACAAGAGCTCCCAGAGTTCTGAAGCTGTGCTCTTTGCGTCTCACTGTGGTCGTTATTGATTCATTTTCTGGGTCAGAGCAGAGAAGACCGATGAGGTCACAGCTGTGCCCATCATCTGGGTTCTTTTAGAGTTGGTTACAACCTGGCTTCTCCTGGCTCCAAGCCTCACCCCTGGAGGCTCAGGCGTGCCTCTGTCTCACCCTTCCACAAAAGGCCAGTCAACGCTTAGCTTATCTCCAGACCTAGTAGCTGTCTCTCCTTGTTGGTCCTCAGGGCTGGAAAGTGACTGTCTTTCGTGCAGGCCTCAAGGCGTTTTGGCCTCTCCAGTGTCCCTTCTGGACTCTTGTTTTGTCTTCCTTTCGTTGAAGGTAGCCATCACACTTCTTTCCCAAGACAACACTTGCCCCCTTACCTTTTCCCCATTTCAGGTGGACAAAGACTTGGTGACCGTGTCAACACTGGACAGAGGGCAGTGGTCCTCTTTGTTTCCTCCTGGTGAGGGGGGCCCAGCCCTGCCCTGCCCCCAGCTTTGTCCTCTCCTTGTTCCTCTCACTGGACCATTGCTCTTCTCTTTCAGCGGAGCTCGAGAAACAGAAAGGTGTTGTGCGGCCCAGCATGTCCCAGTGCTCCAGCCTCAAAAAGGAGTCAGGCAATGGGACCCTTAACCGGGCCTGCCTGGACGACAGCTATGCCAGCAGCGAGGGCCTCAAGCGCAGTGCCCTCAGCAGCTCCCTGCGGGACCTTTCAGAAGCGGGTAAGAGCTGAGCCTGGGACTCAGGCTGGGCACGCCAGTGGTTGGGGCATTGCGCGCTGGGAA
Organism: Macrotus californicus; assembly: GCA_007922815.1. Taxonomy (NCBI): domain Eukaryota; kingdom Metazoa; phylum Chordata; class Mammalia; order Chiroptera; family Phyllostomidae; genus Macrotus; species Macrotus californicus. The sequence continues at coordinate 18,524 of VMDR010011264.1, read as the reverse complement.
GGCACTGCAGTGTGGCTGGTGGCAGAGGGCTCAGGTTGAGCACCACTGATTTTCCGATGATCGTCCCCAAATCATAGCAGCATAACAGCACGCAGAGAGCATGTCACCAAAAGGCAAAAACAACAAAAACACAAACAAACAAAAAACCCCAGGACCAAATTGTCAAAGGAAGAAAAGCAAAGAAGTTCCTGTTCCAGGGCTTTATTTTCTATTTTGTTTGTTTTCTGTAAATGGCTCTCACAAAGAGTGGGCCAGGCCCGCTGATGGATGTGTCCTGTGCCCTCGGCGCTGCCTTGCCCCCGCGTTTCACGCTGATGGACGAGACGGAGCGCAGCTCTCCGAACCACCTGCAAACGCCCTCCCGCTGTCCCTGGTCTTGCTTTCGCCCCAGAGGTCTCCCTTCTAGGCCTCTCTCCCGCCCAGAAGCAGCAGCCACAGCTGGCCCTGGGAATCAGGGGGAAGCCCCGGTGGAAACTGTGATATTTGTTGCTCTCTGTTTCTGTGTGTGTTTAGTTTGCTGCCAGCCTCTTAACCCCAAGCAAACAGCACCTCTCAGGCCTTCCAGCTTTCCTGGAGTAGGGTTATGGGATGTTGTGCCTGGAGCATCAGGGAGCAGGGAGCTTCTACTGGCAGCAGCCCTTACATGGCCTGGTCCTCATGGCTGGGGCAAGTGAAGCAGGGAGTTATGGGAGCAGCCCCTAGCTAACTGCCCGTGAGTGCTACTCCAGCCTGGTTTGCCTGCTGTCCTATCAGAGGAGCTATGGAGTGAAGGGGTACACCCTGGCAGTGTCCTCAGCCTCCCCATAGTCATGTCTAGCCAGTCAGCTTCTCCTGGGAAGAAGCTCAGGGTCGGCAGTGCAGTGGGGGTTGCAGGGCACTGCACAGTGGGCGTGGGGCTGTGCCCACTGCTGTAGGGTCCTGGGAGCCCGGGCTCTACCTGCCCCCAGGCCCCATGTGTCCTGGCCCCAGGAGCCCCCCTGCTTTGTTGTGGAAGACCCTCAGGCTGAGACCGGCCTCCTCTTGGCTGGAGGACCAGTGGCCCTGCCGCTTCTAGGAGCTGGCCCACCCCACCCTGCCTCAGGCATCGCCAAGCGGCCGGCTGCAGGCCTGCTCATGATGCCGTCTGGTACCTGCCCTGCCAGCAGCTCACCTCCCTTTGTTTGGCTTATTCATTTCTCAGAACTTTTTTTTCTTTTTTTCTTTATTTGTTTTTGTTTTTTTTTAGTTGAGTTTTTTTCCTTTGCTTTTGTCTTGTCATTGTTTTCCCATAGTGAAAATCAGAAATCCATTGCCAGCATGAGGGTTAACCCAGGGCTTCTCAACCCCATCCCTGTTGGCATTTTTGGCCTGACAATTCCTTGCTGTGGTGACAGTGCTGTGGAAGAGGTTTAACAGCATCCCTGGCCTCTACTTCCCAGTCATGACAATTAGTAATGTCTCCAGAAATTGCCAGGTGTCCTCTGTGATGCAAACTCACCCTTGGTTGAGAACCACTGATTTTCCCTGTGGCTTCTGAACCCAGCTACACGTAACTGGACTACCATGAGCCTCCAGGCTGAGGGCCTGGGGCTTGTGTTTGAGTTTATGCAGTGGAGCAGGCTCTGGCCTCCCTGTTCCTTGGAGGGCCGGAGGACCCTGTCCAGCCGCCTCAGGTCACAGTGGCTCTGTTCAAACTGAGGTTCTCAGCATGTCCAGACACATTCACTTCAGTCCAGGTGATGAATATGTCCAACTCTCCCAGAGCTTAGAGCTCAGGGGTCAGACAGAGCCACATGCCCAGGCACACAGGCATGGAAGGAGTGGAGCTCCAAAATTTGGCTGATTTTCATTTATCGTTACTCTTGCCGCTCTCATTTAGGGATTCTGAGCTGAGAAAGATTCTAGGGATTATGTCTTCTCAGAGACTGAAGCTACAGTGAAACAGATTCCCAGGAAAGAAAGTCCCCTCACCCCAGGAAGGTTGGAAGGTGAGGTGAAGTAAAGTATTGTTTGAGTTCTGGCAGTCACCAGGGCCTCAGACTAGAAACAGGCCACCTGTGACTTCCAGAAGGAGACAGACCAATGCCTGCAGCCTTCCAGAAGATGCTGGGTTCAGCCGCCAGAGATGTAGAATTTTGTGCTCTGCACTAGGCTGGGGCAAAGCTCTCCAGATGCAGCATCCTCCCACCCATCATGGCCTTCACCGAGATGACCTTGTTGAGGAGAGGCAAGGTGTCAGGCAGTCTGTCTCCTCAGGAAACCCAACATTTAGTGGTTGGCAAGTCCAACCACTTGTCCAAAACCAGCTGCCCCAGACCTGCACTTACACAGCTATCTAGGAGACAGCCTACCAGGAATGTGGCCTCAGCCCTTTATGAACCTTGAGGACCCAAGAGGCAGTCTTGGTTTGATGACCCAGAACTGGCAGCAGATGCCTCCAGGAGCCCCTGCCATTCTGAGAGGTAGACAGAGGGGTCTGGGCTCCAGCCCAAGATCCCCACTAAGCTATGAGGCCTCACCCCACATGGTCTTCCTTCAGTCAGGGTCCTGTGTGCATTTCAATGGCACCAGAGCCCTGCTGGCTTGTGATCAAGCATTGGCAAGGACCTTGTACACAGTGTAACTAGGCCTTAGTCCTTCCCCCAGATCAGTTAACTCATGGTGGACACTGTGGGTCCCTGAGGTCCTTCTGCCCCTTTCCAGCTGAGCTGTTCAACACCGGTCCCCATGGGGACGTAGGACCTGCCTGCACCTATCATCACTCCAGGAGTAGAGCTGGAGACCTGCTGTGTCCTGCACCAGGGCAGTCCTATCTGGGGAGACTTGGTGGCTCCTGGTGACCAGTTTCCCAAGCAGCACCTGCTCCTCCAAGATGGGCACTCTGCACACAAATGGCCTGTAGCTGCCTCTCCTGGGACAGGGGCTGTGCTCAGGGATGCTCTGCTTGAGATGGCCACCCAAGCAGAGCCCAGCAGAGGACACACAGCACACTGATTCAGTCACACCGATAAGACCTTCCCCCACCTCCACCCCCCTCCTGTTGCTCATTAGCTATCAGGCCGCAGCCAAATAATATCTTTGGGCTTCAGTGTCCCCACCTGCAAGGTGGGAACTAGTACTTCCCTCCAAACATCTCTGGGACAGCTGATACATGCCAAGCATTTAGAACAGGGCCTGGCACAGTGCGTGGCTGTTATCACGGAGCAAGTGCCCTTGTGTGGCCTCCAGCATTGCTAAGGGCACAGGGCCAACCCTCTGGGCAGAGACCTCGCGTTCTGTCATGACTCTGAGAGGCAGGGGGAAGCTCTGAACAGCCATGGTGGGAGCTCCTTCCAGACATGCCTTCTGATCAGGCTGGCTCTAGGAGAGGTGCTGGCTGGGGAGGGGCTCTCCTGAAGCTAGTGCAGGGTCCAGGGACGGTTGTGTAGAAACAGCGCCGATGAGGGTGGTGTGGTTATGTGGACGTGAGGCTCTGTTCTGGAATGCTTTGCCTCTATGAACAGTGTGCATGTGTGCACACGTCTGGACACGGGTGTGCAGTGAGCAGCTAGCTATCTGTGGGGATGCCTGTGAGTGGGGTTCTAGGACTGGAGTCCAGAGAACTCCTGTAGGACACCCCACATCTCATGCTGATCTGAGAAGTGGAAAAGATGAACTCTAAGAAACTTAACATCACTCAAAGATATCCAAGTTAAAGCTCTCCTAAGTCTTGGCCCACACTGGGCAGGGGGAGGAGGGCCTTGAGAGGGTCACTCTTCTCGCACCAGCTGGAGGATGAGAAAATGTGATCATCTTTCTTCTGGCTGGGATTAAGGGTTTTTCCTGGTCCTCGGGAACTGGTGGAAAATACTCTTGCCCTCATCCATTGTGTGACCCTGTCCTGAGTGGGCTCTGAGGCCCTCTCACACATGCCAAAGTCAAGCAAGGCCTTCTGTAGACCTCAGGCTCCCAGCTGAAACTCAGGCTGGGGAGGGGGTAGAGGGTCAGCAGTTAAGGCAAAGGGACTGGACCTTACCTGAGCCTGCTATTATCTACCTAGGACTGAACCCTTGTCCTGGGCATGACCCAGCATGCTCAGGTGCTGCTGTGAGGCCCAAAGACCCACAGGCACACACTCTCCACAGAGGTGCAGGCCACAGAGAGGCATATGGCAATCCTATCTCCCAGGCGCTGGGGCCTGGCATGGGTCCAGCTCAGAAGGCAGCTTGGCCAAGATTTCCAGCCTCAGGTGGACAGGTAGACCTGGGGATGATCCCCGCTCACTTTGGGAATTGAGCTGGTCCGGCCATCAGCTAGAGCCTTCATTCCCTCCTCCTTGGCATGGACAGAGTGACACCTGCCCTGCATTGTTAGGGGCTTGAGCAGAAACCAGTATGGTACTCAACTCATGGCCAGGGCTGCACAGATGGAAGCCTAGAAAATGCCAAGTGGGAGGCCCTTCACTGTGACCTCTACCCACCTGCATTCCCAGAGACAAGACGGAGGCTGGGCCTCCACGCTTAGGCACCATTGTTCCCACTGGCCTGGATGTCCTGCGGGAACCCATGAAGAAGTCCTCAGAGGGGCTCTGCAGGCCAGGCCAGGCACTGAACATCCGGAACCAAGGGGAAAACTCAGCTTTTCTTTAATATGGCCGACACATATGGAGTGCCTACCACGTGCCATGCTCTGGGGACATAAAAAGGCATTGGCAGTGAGCGCCAAGGGAATGCTAATGGCATCCTGGGGGTGGTACAGACAGAGGGGAGCGGGACTCCAGGCCCTTCTTAGCAGCCTCTGACCCTATCTCCTGCCCCTGGCCAGGGCCCTGCACAAACCACACACTCCTGGAGGCACCAGCTCCTTTAACCTACCCGAGAGGAAAAGGATGTCTAGTTTAGTTTTCTCCTAACCATGATTCCCACCCTGCCTGGAGGAGGGAGATATATATGTAGGTATATGTATATGCAGATACATACCATACATATATGAAATCCACCGAAAGTCAGGTCCATGGACCACATTTTGTTTGTTTTTAGCCATTGGAGAAGTTATCTTACCCTGTCCCCTCAGCAGCTGGCCGGGGCCAGCTTGAGCCATGGGGCTTTGGACCCCACCTGTGTACCTGCCTTAGCCTGCCCCGAGTGCCCTCCGCGCAGATTGCTGATCCAGAAGGGCTGGTTGAAAACTAATTTTATTTTGATTTTTTTAACCTTCCCCTTTTTTTATTAACTAGTTTCCGCCCTGCCACCAGCTTCCCCGCTGAGCCCCTCCTCCTACCCTGACATGCAGCAGGTGGGCCCCGTACCTGAGCCTGGTGGTGGTGGCAGCGGCACAGTGCCCTGGGCTCGTGTCCGCGTCTAACCTCTGGTATTGCATGTTCTGGGCAGGGAAGCGAGGGCGTCGCAGCAGTGCGGGATCGCTAGAGAGCACTGTGGAAGTAAGTAGGAAGCACCTCCGTTCAGCTGGCTGTCGTGTGTTGCCTCCCCAATCCTGGGTTTATCCCTGTTGTCTTCCATGTGTGTGTGCTTTCCCTACTGCACAGAGGTGCAGACACGCCCCATCCCCGATGCCTGCCTCAGCCCAGTGCATGCCAGAGTCCCCTCTGCCTAGAATCTCACCGCTTGTTGGGGCTGGAATGGTGGGGGCTGGTTCTGATTTTGATTTTGTCTTTTTTAGTTCCCACTTAACCCCTGTCCCCTGTGGCCTCCCAGCATGATTAACATCCCCCCAGCTTCTGGGCACTTCCCTGTCCCCACCCACCAGCATTGCTTCTGGGCGGGAAGCAGCAGCTGCAGAGCACCCCTGCCACCTCCCCCTTTGCCAGTCTCCTGATTTCTACGCTCCACCATCCCCATTGCTTCCTTCCTGGAGTTTCACTTGCTGTGTGTCTGCAGGTAGGGCACCATGGACTTGCTTAGCTAGCTTGGGGGAGCAGGAGAGCCATGACAGAGAGAAAAACAGTGTGGATTTCATGAGATTTCATTCATCCTCCAGCCATCTTTATATTACTGTTCACATCTTAACCTCGGCTTGCAGACCTTTTTGTTTCTTTCTGTTTCCTTATTTGGTTTGCAGTAGGTAGCTGCAGTGAAATGCCTAGGCAGTCTCCAGCCCCAGGACAAGACTTCCCAAGCCTCTCCTGTCCCTTTACCACCTTCCCAGAAACCTTGGGTTCCACACAGGTAGAGCAAACGCTCTTGGACCCTTTGAGAGGACTCAGGAGAACTGAGGGTGAGATTTCAGCAGGAACAGGGTTCCTCTTCATGCACGCCAGCCTGTCCCACTCCCCTCGCACACGCTGCTCACAAACACCCCCAAACAAATTGTTTTGATCTGGAAGCTCAGGCCACCAGTCGTGACAAGGGTGCTCATTAGGATGAGAGCCCAAACTTGTGCTGCTGCTGTGGTTGACTAGACGGGAGGTTCCATCCTCTCCTGCCCACCTCCCACTTCTCTCGCTGCAAGGCCACTCCTCACCCCCCAGCTGACCTGCCACAGCAGTGTGGGCAGAAGCGGCACCAGAGTCCAGCCTCACCCAGCCCCGCCCTCTGCGGCCAGTGAGTTGAACTAAGGCTTAGCAGGCAGTGGGTGAACTTTTTACATTAAAAAAATTTCATTCTGACATAAGTGCTTTAAGATTGTGCTTTAATTTTGATTTCTATGAATTTCCTTTTTAGGGGTCCATCATTAGCAGCCCTCACATGCGCCGGAGAGCTCCATCAACACGAGAGTGCCCACCTCGCCCACACCAGTCAATGCCTAACTCATCCTCCCTCCTGGGCTCCTTGTTCGGGAGTAGGAGAGGGAAGCCCCCTCCTCAGGCTCACCTGCCTTCAGCCCTTCCCCAGCCACCCCCATACCTGCCAGGCCTGCCCCACCCTCAGCACTCTGTGGCGAGCCATCACCAGGGGCCTGCAGAGGGGCCCCCACAGGCCCAGATGCATGGGCACCATAGCCAGTATTGCCATATGCAGCAGAACCCGCCCCCCTACCACCACCACCACCACTACCACCCCCCCCAGCACATCCAGCACGCACACCCATACCACCACGGACCCCCCGGGGGGCACCTGCCCTACGGGGCCCACATGCACAGCCACCCACCGCTGCCCTTGGCCCATGCCAGCCATCCTGGCCACTCAGGCCATGCAGCACACCACCACGGGCAGTCCCCTGTCCCACCTCCCCCCACCAGCAGCAAGGTGAAACCCAGTGTCATCAGCACAATCGTGTAGATAGCCTGGAAGGGGGTCCCGGACCCCCTGGAACAAGTGCACACCACACAGAGGCACGCCTGGGGACAGCCAGCCTCAGACCAGACCCAGGACACTTCTGTTTCCGTCTCCAGCCCCTGCTCCCCACAGCCTAGATGGAACCTCCCAAGCCTATGGGCTTGTGTTGTAGGAAACAAAGCTCCTGATTGAATTTAGCATCGGAGCCCTGGGCTCCGTCCTCCTCCTCAGCCCAAGGGGTGGGCCTCAGCCACCATCAGCTTTGAAACGGCACCTCTGGCCAAGCTGATGTTGAACTGCCCGCCCCTCCCCCTCCACGCAGCCCTGAGCGCTCCCCTCCCTAGCTGCACATGCACATGAAAAGCCTAGAAAAAGAAGAAACAAGACACAAAACCCAGAACAGAACAGAAATCCCAAAACTTGCTGCATTATTGCTCTTTCATTGACAATGGGCAAAATTAAGTAGACCTGATATGGTTGATGAAAATACGTAAGTAAACTTTATATAATATAAATATATAAATATATAAATATAAATATATATACATATACTGTATAGGTAGTGTTTGTATGTGAAAGGCAAACATTTCAGTCCACAAAATTAGCAATATAGACTTCACAAGGAGCTCCACTTACCTGATAGGAAGACAGCACCTTAGATGAATGTGTGAGAGAGTAGACCGAAAACCTAAATGCTAGGAATAAACTCAGATACTTTCATATTTTCATAAAAAGCAAAGAAGTCCCTCTAGGACTAAATCATTACTTACGCAATCATTACTAACTGTGCCAAGTAACATAGATCTAACTGTTTAAAAAGTCCAATATTGCTTTATATAAATCCTTATTTTATTAACAGAATACTATCATAAGTAATCAGTATTATAACTGCTCTGTTATTTCAGGTAAGCAAATAGATAAAATGCAGTAAACTACAGTAGCAACTCAGGATAACTAGTTAAGAACTGGTTGTCTTAGAATATTGGTCACACAGATTTGTAGACATTTGAACGGCTGTGATAACTGTGAATTCCCATGATCCGTACTCCTTTTATACGCATATGATTTGATGCACACTCACTCAGAGTCCTCTGAGAGGGGCACCCATACACTGCAGATGTAGCATCTCCAACATGGAAACGACCAGCTCCATCCTCGTCCCCCTCAGCACCATAACTTTTCCACCCCGTTTCCAGCTGCAACAGGCAGAAGCCCCCAAGCATGGTTTCACCAGGAACCTCTGTCAAACCCGCAGGCTGACTTTAGCATTTAGCAGCCAGGGCAGTGTGTGTGTTTCCCATTTTATTTTCTGAGTGGTAGCCGTGATCATTGTAACCTCATGTAGCCATGTGCTAGCATAACCCCTGTGTCATCACTGTGGCCCCCCAACCCCAGCTGAGAAGTGCCCAGCCCGTACCGGTGAGGCTCCCGCTGCCTTCTCATGGTCCAGTTAGCTGCTAGGGCATCATATGACTCTCAGCTGTGCTCTTGTTGCTTCCGTGTTGTGATGACACCATCTGCTCCCCTGGGGCCGGGCGCTGTACGCGTCCGGTTCTGTGCCTGAGTCACCCATGGGCCATACTTTGTAGTTTCAGCCTTTCGAGCCACTGCAGCCACCAGTGCTGTGTTCCTAAGCCATGGGACCCGAGGACTGCCCCACGGCACCTGCCCAGGTGGAGGGCCCTTTCAGAAAGGGCGAAGCAAACGCAGGACTGTGGGCCGTGGGGCTTCGTGCTCCTGGAAGTCATGGTGAGCTGTGGCCGGACTGCAGACGACAGAGGGGAGCACACCTTAGCCAGCTGGCTGGGTGTCTGTCCATTTCACTCCCCACCACCTCTTTGCCACATCATCGAGGTCATCATACCAGCAAATCTGCAAACTGAGCACTTTGTTAATCTCCACAGAGAGCAAATACAACAATCTAGAATTTAGCCTTTTTTAAAAAGAAGTGTGACTTGAACCTGCCTGCCTTTACCTTGTTGGCCCAGCATCTCTCTCTCGGGCACCCGCTCAGAAAGAGAGAGGTAAAGAGCACAGGCACTTGATCTGGTCCAGGCCCAGCTGGGCGACGGCCCCCCAGTCCCACTGACTCCTGAATTCTTTGGTTTTCCTTCAAACCCAGGCTTCCCGAGGCATTCTCTGTTGTGCAGTTTAAAGGACGTTGTTTTGACAAGGAAGTCAATACTGTGTGTCATAGATGTTGATCGTGTGAAGCCACATCTATGTATTGTATATTTGCAAAATGTATCAGTGTTACTATTGACAAATAGTTGAAGTAAAGTTATAACATATTAAATATGTCTGCTTTTTTTACTCTTCTGTACCAATGGTAGAGTTCAACTGTAAACTGTAGGTTGTTCCAGAAAAGATTGATGGCTGCTTGATGCAAGGGTGCTCTTTTTGAAGGGACAGGCACTAGTGAGAAACAAAGCAAAAAGAACCAACAATAAATTCAGTGGTGGGGGCCTGTGGGGTAGCTCTCTCATCACTGCATCTGCCGTGCTCCAGGGGCCACTTGGAGCACTCACCTCCAAACACGTTACCGATACACTCTGAGTGTCACGTCCCACGGGGCTAGGTCTCATGAAAGGTGCATGGTGTTCAGTGAGGTTACATCATTCTCTGTGTTTTGTTTGCAAACCTATCATAGGAAGTGTTTCCAGAACTCCATTGTTCCGTTGAAGAGACTGGAGCCAAACGTGACCCCCATGTTGCTTTCATGGGGCTGTACTCCCTGGATCTCAGCCTGTCAGAGTCACAGCTGTGGGGACCCTCTGTTCACAGAGACCCTCATGCCCTCAGGAGGCTGAGTCCCACCACAATGTTTGTGTGATCTGTCAGGACACTCTTGGGACATTTTTCTCAAGTCGCACAAATTATTTCAATTACATGATTTCTGACAGGAACAGGCAACCCTTAGAGGAAGCAGCTGGTAATATCACAAAAATCTTTTCTGGGACAACAATTAAATCATGTATTTGTATTTTTTTAAGTTTATTAATGAATTGTACAACACTGTAAAAATAAAGTTTATCCTAATATGATGTGCACATCTTGCTTAAAAATGTCTTCAGTCTTCTAGTGCAGCGAGTTTTCCACCATGTACTGCATGCAGCAGAAGCCTCTTTTTTAAAAAAATGAGCTGAAAAGACAGCAGATATTTAAACATGACCCTCGGTATTGACTCAGCGTTCCATATGAAGCTTTGTCTCTACAGGTTAAGCATGCATCTTACAGTTTTGTGGTAAAAATATCATCCCTTCCTGCCTGAAAAATGAGTAATTTTGTACGTATTTTAAACAACAACAATAATCAAGGAAACAGATTGCACAGTGAATCAGTGTGAAGTGGGGGTGGTGGAAGGGGACAAGCAGGAAGAACCTGCTTGAGGTCACTTGTACCTCCTGTACACGTCGGTGTCGCTGTTCTGTCTGCGGTCATGCTGAGGTTGTGTGCAGTATCTGTCTCTTGAGAACTGTCGTTCACCTTCAAGTTGTTTTAAATGACTAGAATCAGGTCTTGAATGCAGACTATTCAAAGACTTCAAGGGACTCCTCACTCACAGGAAGCCTGACACTCCCTCAGTAACTGTGGGGAGGAAACGAGTGCTTTCTTTTAATATGCATTCTGTTTATGAGAAGTAACAGACTCTATTGATGTGAAAAACCATAGCTGTGATCATGTGGAGAAATCAAATAAATCCTTTAAAATGATCAGATTCTCACTTTTTCTGAAAAGTCCAGATGTTTCCCTGCTGGCCACAGCAAGATTGCCTGCTGACAAGCTGGCCCATTCTTTGTCATGACTATAGGCACGGGGTTTCCTGGGAGACACTGGCCTGACTTGAGAATGCTTACGATGAAGGTGTATATCACAACCTCATGTAGAAGATGTCAGAAGTGTTTATAATTTCTAGCAACTTCAAGATTTTAGTGCTTTTATCAAGTTAGAGGAGGTGGGAAAAACCCCAATGGCCCAGTCCTCAAGTGCTTGCTTGAAGAGAGTTTGTTTACTGAGGTCCAAGTTATCTGTTTTTCCATGCTGGTTAATTTGATGTGCAGAAGGCAAGATGATGAATTCTGCTTCTACTGGAAGAGGTCTGTGAGAACATGACTGACTTGTACTCTCTCTCATTTCCTAGAACCGATTTCGGTTCCAGTGAACCTACCTTAACCTCTCAGTACATACCATAAAATGAAGTAAAAGTGGTAGGTCTAATTTGTGGAAAACAAAAAAAGGTTAATTTTAGTGACCAAAATTAACTGTGCCTCACCCTTCAAAAAGAAGTGAATTTTGATTACAAGATGTTATCAGAGTTCTGGACCTCAGTAGCCATTCCCTCCCTTTCCAGGCCATTTGGGGGTTCTTCAGCATAGAGAAGCTGGTTATTAAAATCCCTTGAAGTGCTTAGCTCTACTTCAGCATTTGAGTCTGTGGCACATTGAACTGTATGCCACCAGCAGCTCGGGGTAGGGAAGCTGCTGACCAGTGCTTTGAGGTGGTGATTCTCTGGGTTTGTGTTTGTCTACCCCACCAGACTGTGGACTCGTTGGGGGCAAGGGATGCATTGATCCACTTTTCTGTGTCCAGTGACCAGAACAGGACTGATCTTGTCAAAATGCACCTGAAAAATGATTGGTAGGAGGAGGTCACAGCAAGACCACTGGTTATCTTAGTGTGTGTTAATCATCATCAGAATTTTATGGAAGTTGATTTGCTCTGCCCTTTGCTACCCTTGACATTGAGAAGTCTGCCTGGGGACACGTGACACTGCCAAACTTCTACAAATGTGGTTAACGTGCACAGACTGTTTGCTTGCCCCACTCAATGGCACATTTTTAGCCTCATTTCACTTGACCTTGCAGCAGCCTCTGAGATACCATTCACCGTCCCTATCCAGAACAGTGTATCTTTGGCATCTTTGGTCCTACACTCTCCTCTCTCTCCAGGGATGCCTTCACTGCTCCTTTGTGGCTGATACACCTCCACGGTGACGTTAAATGTTAGTTTAAGGATCAGGTCCAAGCTTTCCTCCTTTTTTCTAGGCAATTTCACGCAAGTCCAAATTTTCAGTCTACCTTCTATACACCTGTGGCTTCCAAACTTGAATCTCCAGCCCAGACCTGCACTCTGAGCACACACGTTCCTTTGGATCTTTCAGCAGCACCTTACACTCTGATCTCCACGACCAGATTTATGATCGCACACAGGCATGCACAAAACTGGGGCCTCTGTTATGTTCCCTGTTTTGGCAAATGGCATCACCACTGAGTTATACAAGTGAGAACTTAGGTTTGTTCTCGACACCCGCCTTTTCCTTGACTCTCCAAACCCATTCTGTCACCGGGCCCTTCCGATTTCCACCTCCTACATGTTCTTGAATCCATCCATTTCTTCACATGTCACTCCACTTCAGACCACCACCTCCTCCCTAGCTGGTCTCCCAGCCACCATAGTGGGTCCCTCCAGTCCATTCTCCTCATGGCATCAGGCAAGTCTTTTAAAGGTGCAAGCTGTTTAGAGCCATGTCAACGGCTTCCTGTTGCCCTTAACGATGAAAAAACCAAAATTCTGAACATGGCCTTCATGCCTGCCACTTACCTTCACTCTCACCTTGCACTGCAGCCACGTGAGCCGTCAGGTTCCCAAACAAGCTGTTTCCTCCTGCCCCTGGGCCTGTGCAGTAGACCCCTTCTTGCGTCTGTGTTCAGCTAGCTTTTATTTCATCAATCAGATTTTAGCTTGGCCACTATCCCCTCCGAGATGTGTTACCTGTAGTTATATGTTCAATGGTGTGATAACTTGTTACAGTAAATGCCACACGATCAGGACAGTGGCAATTGCACACTACTGTAATCTCAACGTGTGGCACAAAGTAGGACTTTCATAAACAAATGTTTGTTGAATGAAGAGATGAAGACAACAGAACCAAACGGTGAAATTCAGTGCTGACATGCACGATGGAATCCGGAGGTTCAAGATGAGATCAGAGATCCAGATAAGCGCCGTGGGCCAGAGTGCTGGGAAGAAACTAGGTCCTGCTGGCATTCCTACAGTGCAAGGAGTAACCAGGGCAATGGTTCAAGGGTTTTAATTACTGTGTTTTAGCTCTCATCAAACGTGTTATAGCATTTGGAATGACTGTATTTATAAAAACCAGGGGAAATCATCACCCACAACCCCACTAACCCCAAAACAGTTATAATTATTTGATCCATTTTCATTCCATTTTTTCTTCACACATATTTCTCAGTTACCCAGTTCAGATTTTCTGTGTACCAAAAGGTTTGTAAGTGTTACTTGGTCCCCCTTGTGGGGAAAAAGGAGTTTTCACAATAAAAAAAACATCTAGGAAATGCTGAGTTAGACAAGTTAAGTTAGTTTCTTTACTGCAGGACTTCTCAGACCCTTTTAAAAGGCGATGTATACTGTGAATCCCTGAAAGATGGTCTGTTCCCCCAATATCCTTAGCTCTGGAACTCTGAATGCTACAGCACAGTTTAGTAAAAGTTTGTGTGTGCAAGTTTTATTTTTTTTCCTTAGCATATTCTAATGTTACGAAAGACTCAGTAGTTTGTAACATCTGCATAGTGGCTCATTATATGGATGTCCCATGATGTACCTGCCATGCAGATAGTATTATCTTGTTGAACAAGGAACAAACAGAAGGAATAGAGTTACTAAGTGGATTTGGTGATTCTGGTGAGAGTTTAGGATCTGGAGAAATGGACACCACAGAATCTAACTTAGCACTCCATTCCTGGGGTGCACATTCATACCATTCAGGTAACTCCGGGCAGCTATATGCCACCTGAGATGCCCCTCTGTTCACTGTGTTCAATTCAGAAGTCACTTTCCAAGGGAGCCCAACTCACTTTTCATCACAGATTGATTGGCTGGCTGACGGCAAGTATAATGTGAAGGCTGCTTATCCCCATTTCTAATGTGTAGCTTCATGACTTTTAAGGTTGTTTTAAGGAAGTCTTTTCTTCCCTTTCTGTTACTCCCAACCCACCTCCACAATGTGACCAGTGCCCTATAAGAAAAAAGTTCCAATTAAACCTGAAAGGTAGGAACTGAGGTGCTTTAGTCATCTTCCATGGAATTAACAGGAAAGAAAGCATTCTAAAATAAAAACACCAGAGGATTATTGAGATCAGCTAAATTGAATCTTTTCTCATACCCTTGAAAAGCTGTTAAGAGAAATAACAAATAAAATCACCTATCACTCTGACCTAGAGTGTAACCAGGAGCAAAACCCACAAATTTTAGTGAAATGTCAGTGGGAAAATAAACATCTTACACTGGCAAATCTCATACCAGAATCTAGATCAAGGAAAGGACTGCATGGAAAAGGGGAAATGGCATGCCTGATGGTGATAGGACACAGGTAACATCAACTAGGGTTCATGCCTCTGAAGGCAGAGACCAACCCTGAGTGGAAATATGCTGAGAAGAGAAGTCAGAGCTGGTGGAAGCAAAAGAAGACTTGGCAAGTTCATGGGACCAGAGGGGACAGAAGGCACTGCTTCTGACAAAGAGGGAAGCATCCAGGGAAAGGGAGATTTCCTTTGGAGGCTTGGTGAAGGGAAAGAAGGAAGCAGCTTTAAAAAAGGTCCCTATTAAAGTAAGATGCTGTCGAAGAATCATAAGACAGAAAAAAATAAAGTATCTGTTATTAAAGGAACTGCACTTCACTGTATAAGGACCTTTTGGGACCAAGAAATCAAGTAAATTCACCAGCACCTGACCCTTCCCCATAACACCACTGCTACTGTCAGTGCCAGGAAATCCAATACAAATAAACACAAAGTCTTCATGCAAAAGCACTTTACGGGGAGAAAAATGAGGTAACTTTTTAGCAAATAAAAACACATAAATGCAAATGATGAGCACAAGATAAACAGCCAAAAGAAGAGAGAAATTTTAACACTTCACATCATTAATTAAATATAATAATTAAACAATCAGTAAGATATGAAAGAACACCACAAATCACAAACCCAGAAGCTCAAAATAAAAATGAACAAATAGCCCTGGCTGGTGTGGCTCGTGGATCGAGCACCGGCCTGTGAACCAAAGGGTCCTCAGTTTGATTCCCAGCCAGGGCACATGCCTGGGTTGCAGGCCAGGTCCCCTATAGGTGGCATTCGAGAGGCAATCACACATTGATGTTTCTCTCTCTCTCTCTCTCTCTCCCTCCTTTCCTGTCTCTGAAAATAAATAAAATCTTAAAAAAAAAAAAAAAAAGAACAAATAAGATGTGCAATGAGAGCTCACTAATCTCCAGAAAAAGAAATTGAAGTACAGAATTATCTGAGATGCCTGGAGGAGGACAGACATAACTGAACGTTTAGAAATGGTCGTTGAGGGTGGAGATAACAGGGTCCAGGAAAATAAAGCATGAGGGGTAATAAAGATCAGAGAGAAAGCAGAGATGTAGCAGATGGAAAAGGAACATATAACATACATGTAAAACTATAATTAAAGAAATTGGTCTATAGTAAAGAAGAGCTGAACCTACATCCTGAAAGTTCCCTCTGACCCAGAATTACCAACACTGAGAGACACTTCCTAGTAAAATTAATGAACTTGATGGAAGATAAAGAAATTCGCTAGACTTCAGATATCAAATTCATAGAAAAGTAGCTTTTGAACATATAAGAATGTGGTGAATATACTCCTTATGAGTCCTTTCAGAGGAATCTATCACAGGACAAACCAACCAAGACATTTGAGAAATTTTGGCAAAAGCAGTCATGATGAGCACTAGATATATAAATTATATAGAAGTAAGACTAAAACATTAATGGAAATAAGGATGGAAGAATACTCTACAATGTTATACGTTCAGACAAAATAGAAATAACACAAACTTTTAAATGGGAGAGAAGGAAGAGAGAAGGGTAGAACGAGCTGATTCACTACTGTATTTTTAATAGCTAAGAGTCAAATGATATTATTAAATGTGATAAATCCCAACAGTAAAAGACTAAGTATATGTAAGTGTTAATATAAAGATAACCTGTAGAGCAAGAATACAAATATTCCCAAACACCAGAGCAAAACAAAGCAGAAAGAGTTGGTGGGGGAGGAGAGAGAGCGCAAACTTCAGAGTGAAAGAGACTCAGTGAATGTAACATAATACACACAGTAATATACAAAATAAAACATTACAGTGTGAACACCAAACATATCAGTTGTATCAATAAATGTGAATGTTTTTAGATCCCCTATTAAAAGATATTAAGATTGACTCATGTATCACTCAGCTATTGCCCTAGTAATTCTGTGTCATGACCCCAAAACTCAGCAACATTAAACAGCAAGCACTTATTTCTCATAAGCATCTGCAGGTTAGTTGTTCCTCGCTCTCCTTGAACCAGTGTCTATCTGAGGCACAGCACATACATGGCCAAAGTCTAGAGTGCAAGGAGGCAAACCCAACTGAAGCACATTTCACACCTTTGCTCGTGCCCTTACACCAAAATTCCATTGACCAAACCAAGTCCATGTCCAACCCGAAGTTAAAGGGTGAGAACAATACCCTGCTTTTCATGAAGTCATGGCAAAGGTATAGAAAACTACTGTATTCAATCTGCCTGAGATCATAAAGCAAAGCCCAACCTACTGTATGCCAATCTACTCCACACTTCACATAAAAATTTAGAAAGGAAAAACAAAGAAATGGGTAGATGTGTACAAGCAAATGCAGAGCAAGAAATGTGGGTGAGAAGTTACAGTCTTGATATCTGATAAGGTAGAATTCAGCTTAAAACCAAAAAATGAGGTAACGTCACAATAATACGAAAAGCTACAATTCTCAGTAACATAGAATAGTAATGAATATCTGTGCATCGAATAAGACAGCAGCAATCTGCAAAAAGTATAGAAGTTGCAAGAAAGAAATAAAACATATTAATAGCACACCATTCTAAATCCAAGGCAGTTTAAGAGGACAAAAATGAAAAGTTTCTTATGGATGGATACCAAACTTCATGCCCCAATACTACATTACAGTGTGAACACCAAACATATTTTCAGAACATTTATTTTCAAGCACACATGGAACAAATATGAAAGCTGACCATATATTAAGGTATGGAGAAAATTTCAGTAAATTCATTAAGGTAGAAATAATACAACTGGAAATGTTATTAATTACTTTAAATTACTCTTGAGTCAAAAGACAAACACGAACTAAAACTATAGAATTTCCTCCCTGGCTGGTGTGGTTCAATGAATTGAGCACTGGACTGTGAACCAAAAAGTTGCTGGTTCGATCCCTGGTCAGGGAACATGCCCGGGTAACAGACCAGGTCCCCAGTGGGGGGGGTGTGAGAGGCACTGACCGATGTTTCTCTCCTTCCTTTCCTCTTTCCCTTCTCCTCTCTCTAAAGGTAAATAAATAAACTATTTTTAAAAACTGTTGAATTTTAAAAAGTATAACAACACCTTATATTATTCAGAACTATCAGAAATAGAGCTGAACAGAATCCCTACAACTATGGAATCAAAGATGAAAGCACATCAAGACTGGTGGGAGGGGAGAGATGTGAGACAGGCTGGTCCCACATCCTTGTGTGGCAGGTAAAAATTGGGAGGGATGTCTCAGGAGCCAGGGATTCCTGCCCCACACCAGTCTCCCCAGTTGAGGGTTCCAGTGCCAGAAGGATAACTGTACATAACTTCTGGCTGTAAAAATCAGTGGAAAGAAAACCGGGACTCAAATCAATGGTGTGGACCAGAAGAAAGAAAGAAACATTCAACCAGAACACAACGAAGAAACAAGAATTCAAAAACATGAGGAGAGGCTTAGGAACCTCCAAGATGTTTTTAAATGTTCCAACATCCGAATCATAGAGGTGCCAGAAGGAGAAGAGGAAGAAATTGAAAACTTATCTGAACAAATAATGAAGGAGAACTTCCTCAATCTGGCAAAGGAAATAGACTTCCAGGGAGTCCAGGAAGCTCAGAGAGTCCCAAAGAAGTTGGACCCAAGAAGGAACACACCAAGGCACATCATCATTAAGTTTCCCAAGATTAAATATAAAGACAAAATCGTAAAAGAAGTAAGGGGAAAGGAGACAGTTGCCTACAAAGGAGTGTCCATCAGACTGTCAGCTGATTTCTCAAAAGAAACCTTGTAGGCAAGAAGGGGCTGGAAAGAAGTATTCCAACTCATGAAAGGCAAGGACCTACATCCAAGATGACTCTATCCAGCAAAGCTATCATTTAGAATGGAAGGGCAGATAAAGTGCTTCCCAGATTAGGTCAAGTTCAAGGAGTTCTTCATCACCAAGCTCTTATTATATGAAATGTTAAAGGGAC
>VMDR010011263.1:0-28868 GCA_007922815.1 Macrotus californicus | reverse complement strand
TCTGGTTGTATTTTGTTTGCTGTTTTCTTTTGTTGATTATGTTCCAGTTAAAGGTGAGATCATGTGGTATTTCTCCCTCACCACCTGGCTTATTTCACTTAGCATAATGCTCTCTAGTTCCATCCATGCTGTTGCAAAGGGTAGGATCTCCTTCTTTCTCTCTGCTGCGTAGAATTCCATTGTGTAAATGTACCATAGTGTTTTGATCCACTCATTGACTGATGGGCACTTAGGTTGCTTCCAGCACTTGGCTATTATAAATTGTGCTGCTATGAACATTGGGGTGCATAGGTTCTTTTGGGTTGGTGTTTCAGGGCTCTTAGTGTATAATCCCAGCAGTGGAATTGCTGGGTCAAAAGGCAGTTCCATTTTTAGTTTTCTGAGGAAATTCCATACTGTTTTCCACAGTGGCTGCACCAGTCTACAATCCCACCAACAGTGCACTAGGGTTCCCTTTTCTCCACATCCTCTCCATATTGGTTAATCTTTTAAAAGAGGGGGCCAGGGCTTGAGTCTAGGTCCTCTGATTGGGGTTCTATAAAGTTTTGCTTAGGTACATTACATTCATAATGCCTCAGCTACAAGTTCCAGTTTCCATTTCTTTAAAGTATAATGATAACATAAAGGTATGTACAAAGCATCAGGTGTGTATATTTTACTTAATTATTCCCATTTTTATATCTCATTCACACCTACACAACAACAAAAGTTTTAGAGACTTGATTTTATCAAGCTTTTCCAAAGCACACAGATTAGTTTTAGTAGAAACAATTCTTTCATTTTTATATTCACACTTCATCAATCATGTAAGATGTATATAATATGTAATTAAGTTACATAATTATAGTAATAAGTAGAAGTGGTGTGAACAGATGGGAAACACACACAATTGGTAAGCATTAACTCTCCTGATGAGAGTGTTCTGAGTGCCAGCCTCCTAGCTGAGGCAGCACAGCACGCCTTGAGCTCATTCAGCACATTCTCCAGAGGGG
Organism: Macrotus californicus; assembly: GCA_007922815.1. Classification (NCBI taxonomy): domain Eukaryota; kingdom Metazoa; phylum Chordata; class Mammalia; order Chiroptera; family Phyllostomidae; genus Macrotus; species Macrotus californicus. The sequence goes on along the minus strand of VMDR010011263.1, from coordinate 27,876 downwards.
CTAGGGAAGCCGGTTAAATGAAGGTTGGATAGGAGATATTCTCAGATATATGTGTGTGCATGTAAACATATTAGAAATTGAAATAAAAACTCCTGTTTGAGTGATCCACCCTTATTCCTTCGACTCAGAAAGAATGCCTTCTGATTCCCTTCCTGGCTAAACTTCATGCATACATAGGGAAAGGTCATATTCCAGTGTCCCCTTGCTACAACTCCTAAATATTTGGCTAAATAAAATAGTGAGGTAAGAAAGAAATGCAACGAGAATAGCTTATTGAAGAAGAAGTGGCAGGGACAGCTTTCAACTCCGTGGAAGTGGACAACCCACAATTTTCTCCTCCTCAAAATGTCACCTCCACAAGTATTAAAATCATTTGCATCCACATTTATTGATTGAAGCTTGGAGTAAGACAAAGAGAGGGCTAATTTGCTCTACATAATAAAGTAACCCAGTTTTTCTTTTCTAATTTTCTAGAGCATCCTAAGAAACAGGAGGACTGAGGGCCCTGGGCCTGGGAAAAGAGGAGATAAGTGGCCTGGAATGAAAAACATATCTACATAACACATAGACACAGGCAACAGTGTGGCGATAGCCAGAGGGAAAGGGGGCGGGGACTAGGTGGAGGTGGAAACTGGGGAAATGGGGACAAAAAGAGACTTTGCTTCAGGCAATGGGCATGTGATGCGGTGCACAGACGGTGTGTCTACTGGGTTGGACACTTGAAACCTGCATGGTTCTGCAAACCAGTGTCACCCCAATAAATTTAATTTTAAAAAGTTATCGAGCAGCAGGCAGGAATAAAAAAAAAGATAACCAAAAAGAGGTTCTAAGTTATGAATAAGACTGGAAAACTTCAGTTCACTTCCGCTGACCACAGTAATTTCACCTATGTACTTGTCTCCTCAGATCCCTCAAAACCTTATCTGTAATATCTTTTGCTGGTGGTGCTTTGGGCACAGGGCTTCTGCTCCCTGGTTAGAGTAATGTGGGCTTGACAGAAAACAGAAGCTTCAGGATGCAAAACCCTGGATGGGGATGGAGTCAAGCAGAGGCAAGCAGAGGCAGGAATTTGAAGCAAAAGGGGACAGAAATGCCTTGGGATAGCCGCAAGAACACAGGGCACTGTTCTAGTCACCTCAAACAAGCTGTGCCATCAAGAAGCTTACAGTCTTATCAAGGAAATCATGTGTCCACATGAAACATTAACACAAGAAGAGAAGAGATTATGTACTAATGTGAATGGCAAGTTGCTTATGTGGTAGAAATTGCACATGAAGCAGATGGCAGAATTGACTAAAAAGTATTTAAAAGATTAGAAAAGAGAAGCTATGCTTTGATCTCACAGTGTCCTTATCAGAAACTACTGTTTACATCTAGAAGAAAACAACAGCACTGAAAAAGCAGGATACTTTCTCAGAAACTGTCCCCACTATTGTGATCTCTCTACGAGTGACATGATGCACGTGGATAATTTCTACTGTCACAAATCTGGACACAGTTTCTACATTGAATTTTTTTTGCTCTAATAGCTCAGTTTACCAATATTTGAAATGGACTAATATAAAGAAACTGAACTTTTCTGTCAATAGGCAAGTGTTCCAATATGTATGAATGGAGAATGTGCAATTCCCTGGGCCCAAGAGGCACACGGTCATTGCTCATATTCCCCAGATCCTGTGCCGCACATGCTGACAAGAAGCACAGCTGCCTTTGTCACTGTCCACTCTCTCTGCAGTGGCCCACAGTGGCCCTTTCCATGTGCTATGGCTGCAGTGCCCAACAGGACAGAGATACAGGCAACGTGGATATACATGGAACTTGCCCAGCCCAGATCAGCCCAGCTTAGTGAGTCCCAGAAAGTCCCAGGCACTTGAAAACATCTGTAGAGCTGAATACTTTCCGAGCTTTACAAATCTCTAAAAAGACAACACCACCCACATTGTCCATGTCCATGACAGTGGGAACAGGGGATGGGATGGGCGGAGGAGGGCAAAGGGGGAAAAACTGGGACAGCTGTAATAGAATAACAATTTTAAAAAGATTTAAAAAATAAAAAGGTAACCTTTAACCTTTTATTTGCACAAGTGTATTGACAAAGAATAAAATGAGAAAGTCAAAGGACATCTCCAGCATGGGTCCTTGTCTGCCCACTCTATCGTAGTCACACACTCCAAGTAATTATTACCTACTGCAGGAGAGGAAAGTGGTTCTCTCAAACCATTTTTCCCACCCATCTGCTGTCAGAAAGGTCATTGTGATGGAAGACGTGTCTACAGAATTGCACAGGACCAAAAACACCTACCAAAAGGCAATTGTGCATGCACATAACAGAATATGAGGGCTCTGTTCACCATCCCAGCAGCATGCCTGAGGTTATTATTGCACACACAATTGTAAGAAGGAATGAGAGAGAAGCTGTGCATCACATGCTATGTCCTTCACACACGTCCACACATTTGATTTTAAATGAAAAGGTCTTAAAGTCATGTTTTTAGCCCATATTTCCCTGTACCCTTCATAGTCCTGGTTTTGAACTTTACCTTCAGCGTGCTGTGTTTATTATTCTTAAAAGGTAGGGGATGTGGAGCTGGCAGTAACACTAAGTCATTTGGAGCATGCATTATAAGTTATAGAGAAAACAGGTTCTGGTTTATTATGCTGAAGCTGTAAAGCCACGAATACAAAATATGGCTAGCAGTCATCTTGCTTTATTCTTCTTTTAACAACTTACTAACAGTGTGTAAATAAAAAAGCAAACTTTGATTTTTCCATCAGAGCTCTCTGAAATGGATACTAGAATGCATTTAACATTGTGACCAGAAATATTGAAATTTGACAGCTGAGAGGTTAAAGGTCTCAAATTTATACATCAAGGTGTTTGTTCCTGTCATTGTCCCAGCAGCTTGCTCAGAATAACCCCTTTTGCTTACTGAACCTTTGAGAAACAGAGAACATTAAGTAATACATCTTGGCAGACATCCTGGGATTCTACTCCCACTAGGAAGCAAGCCATCCTAAGCCCACAAAAGAATTCTAGGCATATAAAAGATGTCCATGCAACCTTGGTATTTAACTATATTGGGCAGGAAAAAACTCCTATTATTTGGGCCCCCACTTTAAATAGTTAGCCTAAAATCTTTGACTTTGTGCTTGGTTTTCTAAATGTATCTCATCTGACACTTCCACTAAAACTATATTTGCTGATAACATAGAAAATTCCTTGAACTCTTTCTGAAAATCCAGGAATACTGTCTCACTCAGGCAAAATTTATCTTCAGCACAAACACTCATTTCCATTTCACTGCCCATTTCAGTGTCCACCTCCCATCCTCCACCCTCACAGCCATGTACCCAGACTGCCCTGCCCTCCCCTTGCCCATTCAAACTAGCCAGATGATCAGAATCCACACTGTTTGATATTGAGAAGACCTTAGTCTGCCTCAAAATCTGGACTCTTTAAATGTATACATCCTGTAGCAAATCTGCAAAATCTATAGCAGTAATTTCTTCAAATAGAATAGTAATAAAATCTAAGAAGAGTTAATACTAAAGGAAAAAAAGACAATTTTCATAATATCTCACATGTATTAAGTATTTATCTGGCCTTATTCTGAATGAATCACATGTATTAACTCATTTAATCTTCATAACAATCCCTTAGATTTATGTCATCTTATCCTACCTCCCTTCTTTTATAGAAAACAACAAAATGGCCAGTTTTTTTTTTTAATCTGCTGTAAGATAAAGGTTCTGGGTAATCTGCTAGGCTCACCTACCACAGAGAGATGGAACTGTCTCCTGCTGCAAAATATATAGTCACTCAGTGTCTTGAATCTTTGAGATCATTTGCAAACCTTTAAATGGTAAATCCTAGAACACCAGATTCTGCCACCAAACCATTTTTAATAGAATATACTTCATTAACAAGTTAATGTGTTATTCCTCCCAGGGATATTTGTCATATAATAATATCTCAAACTGGAAGAATTAATAGCCAAAGATTGAACATGAGGCATTGCCTATATACAAAAAGGGGAAAGAGAGATTCTTTTTTCCTTTCAAATTATTCTAGAACAAATAGTCATTTCTCCATCTATGTACAAGGCCTTACCTGGCTGAAGTAACACAAAACAGGCAGGCTAGGCTCAACACTACTGCACTTCTGCTTCCAGGTTTTTCAGGATGGAAGGGACATTAAAAACCATCATTGAACAGTTAGAAAATTAAATATAATAGTTTTCATGCACAGATGATACTTGGGAATTGCCCCATTAATGTTGTACTTGACAAGAAAAAACTTGAAATATTTCTTCCAAACTTGAGCCTGAGTCAAAATCATCTGGATTGTTAAAACACAGATTTCTGAGCCCAAAATCACAGTTTCTGATTCTGAATGTCTAACAAGTTCCCAAGTAATGTTGATGCTGCTGGTCCAGGCACCACACTCTGAAAGACAATGCTTCTTGCCATGGCAGAGAAAGAATGTGCTAGGTTTCTCTAGGTGTTTTGGAGGACGCTAATAGAGATTTATTTCTAGCAGTGATTCCCAGGGTATCTATTGGCTTCAAATATGTACTGAGCTCTTATAATATGCCAAACACTATGCTAGACACCAAGGGAAACCTACTGAAGGAGACAGACATCAGTGCATCATGCTCAGGGAGGTGAGGCTGAGCTGAGATCTACAGGATGAATGGGAGTCAGTCAGCAAAGCAGCCTTGGGAAAACTCCCCACCAGGAAAGGGTGACTGACGGACACTGCAGAGTCGGACTGGGTGAGCCTCACCTGGGAGGCTGAGCTGGAGGCCCCAGGGACGTGGACACTCAGATCAGCATTGGGACAAGGAAGAACTCTGCAGCTGAGAAACATGACCTCCACTGGCATACTTAAGGCTGGGTAGAGGAAGCAGCGCGGGCACGCACATGCACATACGCACAAATGCACACTCCTCGGAATCTACACAAGACAGAGGAGGTAGATGGAAATGATCCCTTTGGGTAAGCCCGGACCAAAGGTGGTGAGTTTATTTTCCTCCAAAGAAATTGATATTGATATGATGTCCCTCAAACCTAAGCAGAAGCACAGAGTGAAAGGGGGCAGGGGGGGAAATGCTACAAATAAATAGCTATTTTATGTGTCTGCCATGAAACACCTGCATAAAAGAGAAAAGGGAGGAAAATCTATTTTATACCTCAAATCTAAAGATTTTACATTCCCTTCAAGTTCTCATATCAGGGCCTGAACTCGTTATTCTGTATGGGTAGCTCACTCTTTATAGCTCTCTGACAGAATAAATGCAAGGGGAAAAAAGAGGCCAGATGAGTTACCACATGGCCCCTTCCTCATATTTTGTGAAAATTATCCTTTCTAAGACTCACAAAAGCCTCAAACTCTGCATGATTTACTAGCATGGCTTTAGAAGCCAAAGCTTCTGTAGACCATTCAGCCATGGTATATGGGCTCAAATTTTTCTTAGCTCATCTACAGGTACCAGATTTATCACCCCTCCTGGTCAGAAAAACATAGCTAGGTTATGTGAAGTTTTGAATGATCTGGGATCACTCTTTTCCCCCATTATGTCCTCTAAAGGTTGAATAAATTTGCACAGTTTTAACAGCCATAAAACCTATTTCCTAGTTCCTATCTAAGAACAAGCCAATAAGCTAATTGATGTCTTAGCATCATTTGTTTCCAACTCCTGGAATGGAAGCATGTCTTCTAGATCCCAGCATCCCTCTCCAAAAAAGCTCTATTGATGCCTACACATCATAAGTTCTCTGGGTAACACATTTTCCCTCAAGCCTTAAAACTTGTTATTAAGGCACCTACAGTACCATTTAAGCAGCTTGGAAGCAAACCTCTCACTAATGAATATTAAATCTCTTAGGTCAGTGAGGTCCTCTTGCTTCCCTGGCAGACAGAGTGAGAAAAGATGCCATTTTTTTCCCCTGGCTACCTAATGAATCTCTAACAGTGATTTGTTTCTGTTTTTGGTCTGGCATAAACAAAAAGGCCTACAGCCCCCTTCCATGGTCGCCTGAGCTCACCAACCACCATACAAATGCAGCCATTTTTCATTATTGATAAAATGTAATGTCATAATGTCATGGCCTTTCAGGTCATCATCTTGGTAAGTCAGCAATGACATTATCGTGTTTTATAATGATAACAAATGGCCATAATGTTTGCATGTAATTTTCATTGGCTCCCTCAGAATTCTAATTCAACCCCATCAACAGATGGAACTCAGTAGCAACTGTAGATGTCTACTTCCTTAGATCTATTCTAGAATAAAAGTAAACTCTGCAGGAATCACAACTCGTAAGAGGTACAAGAGCCATTTCCCCCTTTTGACTAAAGGTTTTACTTTTAGAAACAATTAGTGTAGCATATATTTGTGCTGTTGAATTTGGGCATGTAAATGTATTAAATACATCTACTTGCTATTCATTCATGAACTCTCACTAACCCCTTTCTGTCCTATTCATGCCTGTGCTCCTCTAATCTGTCTAGTGATTTTTTGAGTGCTGTGTTCTGCCCGTTTCACAATAATCATAGAACACTAATTGGTCTAAATGATAAGAATCATTCATGGGGCACTTATTTCCATATATTAGCCTTCTGGCTCCCCTCTTCCCTGAGAAAGTGGAAATATTTCATTGTCTAAGCCCAGAACTAAAACCAGCATTCTTTAGAAAGCCTATTTTTTAAATTTATTGACAGCAGAGAGTAACAAACGAGTAGAGCTAGAACAGATTCACACTTCAGACCTAAATACACTAAATCTAAAATACACTTGGGAGATCTCAAGAAATATTTTACAACTCATTTAGCACTTCATGAAGGAGGAAGGAAAGGAGGAGAAGAGAAGTCATCATTCACTGAGCTCTGTGCTAGGACACAGGTATCATCTCATCTTATCTTCACACAGCCCCCTCAAATTAGGATCATTCTCTGCTTTAACAGAAGAGGAAACTGATGCTCAGGGAGGCTACATAGCTAATGAGTCACTCAGATTTAACAGTTCTGACCCCAAACCCTACTCAGACTTAGCATTTCTAACTCCAAAACCCACAAATATTCCATTGTACAAAACTCTCAAGCAGCTATTGCACCACAGAAGAAAGAACCAAATATTCCAGCCAGCCCCAAATAAAATCATCCTATATTCAGAGAACCAAGAGATATGAGTAGATTTTCAATGCAGAAACTCTTTATCTTGCCATTAATACATCTATTTGGACTGTTATTGGTACCACATTCTCAGAGCAGTCACATCTTAATTGCGTTAATAGCTTCAGTGCATCTGTGTGATTTCTCATTGATGTCCTTTCCACATTATTCAGTAGATTTCAGTATTGTCATTGAAAATGGGGCCAAATTAGGTAGTTTCATCAGATTTGTGGATCAGCAGCCCTTTAGCTGACACAATAAAACTATGTAAAAGAGCATATAATGGTGTTGGTATGAGAGCTTCCCAAGCCTGCTCTAGTCGATCAGAAGAGGCACTCATTACCTCTTCCACTTAAGATAATGAACATTTCTAAAGACTTTACAACTTACAAGGCACTATCCATTATACTATTGTATTTAAGGAAACAGATTACTTGACTTGTCCAAGTTCATAGAGACACCAAGTAGCAAACATAAGATCCAAACAAAAGTCTTCTGATTCAACCGTCCCTGCTCTTTTTACTCTACCAAGGCCTTTACAGTATTTGGGGTGAGTGATTTCTAAAAGCAACACACCAGTATTCAGGGAAACATCAGCCTTCCCTCTGAGGGGCAGGCCAGGCAAACACCAGGACCTCGTAACAGTTGAAGGCTTCTGGAAATGGAATGCTGCTATGGGAGAGTGTACAGGAAGGACTTCCAGAGTGTGAGGTTTAACAAGCTACTCTGCCCAATAAATTATAACCACATACTAAAGAAGGGAAAGTCTTCCCTCCATTCCTCTTCACGCAACAGATCCAGAGGGCTCCCTCTTCATTCATTCGTGCAACATACACTAGTGAGCACACCCTCTAGGCCAACATTATGCCAAACGCTGAGGGTACAACAGTGAATGAGATACACATTCATCTCCCCTCATGGACTTGACATTTGTGCAGACGAGATCATTGTTAAACAACTAATGTCCCAACCATTGATATAAGTGAAGACAAGTTGTGAGGATGGAGTGTTTCAGGAGGATTTGAACAATCCCAAGGAATGAAGGAAGACTTCTTAAGGATGAGACATTTAAACTAAGATTTGAAGCATGAGTTAGTAGGAATCAGAAAGCAAGACCTTAGGGAACCAAGGGAATTTTCCATTCTTGCCTCCATTCTTTAGACTACTTCCTGTTTGGTTTCCCTTGATTTATTAGCCAAATGCCTTGGCTACCATAATGGTTACTAGCAGAACCTTAATTCAGCACTTACCTGATCTAACACATTGACAATTCAGAGACCTGAATGTGTGTGACTTTGACCGGACAGAGATAGCCTAACTGATATGCCTGATGATTTTCTGCCAAGTCACACTTTAAATTGTAGCTAGCCTGGCTGTTGCTACACTGATCCTCCCTCTTTGTCTCTCCTCGCTCTTTGTACAACTTCTCACACTGAGCTAGACACCCCTCTGCACACTCAGCCACACAAAACTCTACATTCCCTTCTTTCTGGGTCCTCTTTGTCCTTTGTCTTTTACTATTTTTCTGTACTTGGATATTGCTATGGACTGAATTGTGTCCTTCCAAAATTCATATAGTAAAACCCTAACCCCTAATGTGACTGTATTTAGAGACAGAGTCCTTAGGGATTTAATTAAGATTAAATGACATCATAAGGGTGGGGCCTTAATCCAATAGGACTGGTATCCTTACAAGAGAGACAGCAGAGAGCTCTCTTGCTCTCACTCTCTCTCTCTCCCCCTCCCTCTCCCTTTCTGAGCACCCACAGAGGAAAGGTCTTGTGAGGAAACTGAGAAGACAGCCATCTGCAAGCCAGGAAGAAGGACCTCTTGGTCTTGAACTTCAAGCCTCCAGAACTGTGAAAAAATAGATTTCTGTTGATTAAGCCACCCAGTATGTGCTATTCTGTTAGAGCAGCCTGAGCTGACTAGCATAGATGTAAAAACAGAAATGTTATGCACGTGCATTAGAAGTGTTAATGGGGCTGTATAAGAGTATTGCAGAGGCCATTACTGCACAACTGGTGCTTCTAGCTCTGGCACCTGGGAAGAGAAAATGATAAGGACTTGGGGGAAAAATTCATCATGGAGATTATCCATACAGGAAGGCTAACTTGCAAAGGCACTACTGCACCATTGCAGGTAAATGACAACAACTGTAGATGTCTGTTCTAAAACTTTGTTCTTAAGTTATCTTCACTGGGATATAGGCCCTTCCTGAAAGAATTTTTGAATGGTTTATATCAGAAAGAGCTGACAGCCATTAATTAGTAGGAGAAACCTCCTTGGCTAAAGACAAAGATGGAAAGTCATTATTTTCCAATAAGGAACTGAGTAGCGAGGAAGGAAGCTTTAAAGCAAAGTAAAATTTTTGATAAGTCTCTTTGGATTTGGTAAACCAAATTTCGTGAAAGTCTAAATTGCTGTCCATACAGGTACCAAATGTAACTATTTTCCCATCTTCAGTTGTAAGTAAATTAGAAGAAAAGGATCCAAACTTCCAAGTTTATCTATAGTTCTAAAAAGTGAATTGGAACCTTTCCTTGGGTTAACTTGGAAATAGACAAAATACTTTACTTAGAATTAAGTAGCCATCATACAGGATTTCTGACACTAAGTAGTCTAAAAGAAAAAGGCATTGAATCAGTCAGTAATATCCAATAATGCTATGTGACAGACCACCTTAAAAGTCAATGACAGTCAACAATAAACGTTTATGTCTCACTCATGAATCAGTGGGTCAGATGCAGTTTGGCTGATCTAAGGTAGACCCTACTGCAGGTGGGTTCACATCTGTTCTACCTGTCCCTCATTCTCATAGCTTTCTCATACCATTCTCATAGCAAAAGTCAGAAGCACAAGAAGGCAAGTACAACTCCAAAAGGACATCTTAAGCAGCCTTTTCTATAAGCCTTGGTCAAAGCAAATCATATAACCAGGCTCAAAATCAAAGTGCAGGGAAGTACACTCCACCCACCATGAGGTCAAAACAAGTGATATGGCCAAACCCGGCATCAATAGGGCTGGATAGTATGCTCCTGGGGCAGTGGGGAGGTAAATATTTGCTTAACTATAATCTAATTAACCACAAGGATGTTATTCCTGATTTACAGTTAAGAAAACTGAGGTCATTGGCCCAAAATGCAAAGCTAGAATTTAAATCCAAAACCTGCATTTTTCCTACCTTCACATTCTTTTTACTCATCTGTTACCCTCCAGGTAACCCTCCAGGTAACAGAAGGGAAAATATAAGGAAACACTGTCATATATAGTGGACCTTCAAAAATATGTATTCACCCATCATTCTTAGCTTACATACTAAAGAACCAAAATAAAATTGGCAAAATTAGAGTAGTGAGGGAGATAAAGGCTGGGGAAGCTGTGAATACTCGTCAGGTAATATCTTTTCTTTTTTTCACTCTGTCACTGCAGCATTGTCCTTGGCCTGACTCAGCCCCCAAGATCCCCCTACCTGTACAGGCATCTGCTAGACCCCTCCTCTGACCCTATAAATAATCTGAGTTCCCTCATTCCCCCACATTCTCCTCAGTTATCTGAACATGTTCTGTCTCATTCTCTCAGGAAGAGGTAATCCTTTTGTTAACTTTTGATATATTAAGTCTAGTGTTGCCAAGATTCCTCATAGTGCAATGTGATGCTTTCTGGGGTTATACTTAAAGGACTCCCCCTAGAGACAAGAACATGTCCCATAAGAATAAATCTCTCATGATTAGAGACTAGAGCCTATAAACCAAGATGTATACCTGAGACACCATCAGCCATAGTTCCTCCAGTGAAAAGCAGTTCATTTGCATGACATAGGAGAGGATTTTTTTCTGTCATGGAAACAAGGTCATCCAAATAAATAGTAGGATCAATGATCTCTGTGATGTGACCATGGAGAGACACCTAAAGTGCTCTACCCTCAAAATGTAATGCCATTAGAATGTTTCTGAGCATAGACATGTCCTGAAATGTGGTTGGGGGATTATCAATGGATGTGTATTTCATCCTTGTCCTTCCGAGCTCCCTTTTATCATAGATAATTGGGAATTGACTGGATCAGATGGACAGTAAATAGGCTGGCAACTTATTTTTAATAAAATCAAACCAACTGCTTATATTCCTCTCTTTCCCCATGCATTCCTTTACACTGTTAAGACAAAATACAGCTTGCATAGATATGTAATATGCCACTTAAACAGCCAGAAGTATAAGATTAAATAATAAAGCAACAAGAAAAAAATATGGATGAGCATGGATACTTATCTAATCTTTATAAAGGAAAGAATATTTCATCAAAAGGGAAGGAAGGAAAGTGGGAGGGAGCAAAGAAGAAAGGAAGGAAGGAAAGAAGGACAAAGGAAATGGTATTTTATTTTATACAACATAAAACTAAAACTATTATTTGCATCAGTGATGAAAAAAGTTTAACATTTCTTATATATAAAGAGTTCTTGCAAAACAATAAGAAAAACAGGAGCATCCTGTAGAAAATAAGTGAAATTATGAAGAGCCAATGACTGAAAAAGAAAAGATCATGAATAAACATGTGCAAAAACCTGTAACCTCACCAATAATCAAGGATGTACATGTAAAAGAAAGATAATTTTTTCTGCCCTATTAAACTTTCAAAGTTTCTTTAATCACTATACTCAATGTGTATGAAGATGCAGAAAAATAAGCATATTTATAAAATACTGCTGGGAAACCGGTGTCACCTCTCTGGAGGGCAATTTGGCAATTTATACACATTCTTATTTTTTGTATGTAATAATTTCATCCTTAGACAGTTATCCTAAGGAAATAATCAGAGATTTACACAAATATTTATTTATAGTAATGTTTGTTCTCTATAGGGTTTCCTATATTGGAAACACCCCAAATGCTTAACAATAAAGAAAGGCTAAGCAAATGGTAACAGCCATACAGAAAATACTGCAACCACTGAAATCATTTAATTGTGGCAGATTGTACTTCCCAGAAATAACTACATTGCTATTTCTGGTCGCAAGTGCTCTTCCAGAGCCGTGCCATGGTGGGCTGAGTAATGGCTCCCCAAAAGTGTTCATGTCCTAATCCCCAGTACTTGTGAATATGTTCCTTCCATGGTAAAAGGAACTTTGCAGATGTGATTAGGCTAGAGTCTTGAGATGGGGAGATTATCCTGGACTGTAGAGCTGAGCCCAGTATAATCACAAGGGTCCTCATAAGAGGGAGGCAAAAGGATCAGAGTCAGAAGTAGAAGATGTAAAGATGAGAGCAGAGTATCATTGTCAGAGAGATTTAAAGAAGCCAGGCTGCTGTCCTTAAAGATGAAGGAAGAGGCCCTAAACCAAGGAATGAAAGCAGCCTCCTGAAGATGGAAAAGGCAAGGAAGTGGACTCTCCCTCAGAGCTTTCTTAGGAGCACAGCCCTGCCGACCCCTTGATTTTGGCCCAGTGAAACCTGTTTCAGACTTCTGACCTCCAAAACTGTAAAGAAAATAAATGTGTGTTGTTTTGAATTTGTGACATAAGCAATAGGAAACACAAATCATTCAACCGATTTGCGTGTCAAGAGCAGTGCTATTGCAGGCTTTGGATGGGCTTTTGTGATGCCTTGGTGATGAGCACGTGGCAGAAGGAAGGCTGTGTGACTTCTAAGACTAGGTCATCAAGGTGAGTTGGCTGCAGCCTGGCCTTTCTCCACAGGCACACACTTGTGGTGCCTTGAGCTGCCATGTAAGTAGCTGGTTACCCTGAAGGCACCATGCCAGAGAGACCACACTAGACACTAAAATATCCAAGAAACCCAGCTGTTCCAGTCTCCAGGAACACACCAGAATCTTTCCAGGCCACACACCAGATACATGAGTAAGCAAAACTCAGATAATTAGCCCAGCCCACCACTGCCAGAGGACAGTTGCATAAAAGACCCTGAGCAGGAATGACATGGCCAACCCTAGTCAACTCCCACAACTACAAACAATAGTATAAAAGTATTCCGGTGTTTTATGCCATTAGGTTCTGGGGTAGTTTATTATACATCAATAAGTAACTAACACATTAATGACAAACAGAAATGCTCAAATACAGCATTAAGGAACAAAGTAGTCTATAGGTTAAATGTGTGTGTGTGTGTGTGTGTGTGTGTGTGTGTGTGTGTGTACACAGATGAAACTTTGAGTCACCAAAATATGCCGCGTGCAAAGGTTATCTCTGTGTGCTGGGTGAGGAAATTAATATCTTCTTTATATTTCTCTATGTTTTCAATCTATGTAACAAAAACATGAATTACATTTATAATCAGGAAAAAATATTTTAAGCTCTTTAGATGCTATTACTTCTAAATATAGTGTGACTGCAGAAAACATATGAGTGTATCCTGTGTGGAGAGACATGCACACAGGCATGTGTGTGCATATGGAAGAGAAAAGCAAACAGGAGAAGGGTCAGTTGGTTAATCTAAGTAAAAACATGAACCTTTAAATCCTACTTTTCTTCTCCCCTTTTCTACAGTAAAGATGGCAGCCAGTACCTTATAATGTGGGGTCAAATACCTAATCCTTTTAGCCACTCCCCACTCATCTGTAATTGACTGATGCAACTGGGTTTGAATGCATTTCTGTGACACAGACAAAAGATCACCTATAGCTTCTCCCAAAAGGAGGAAAGTAAGCCCTCCCTGTTCTCCACCAGTACTTTTGAAAGATGGCCACCTGGACAAGAGTCAGGGGTAAGACAAGAGAGTGGAAAGGAGGTGGAGATTTTTTAGTCCCAAGCTCTATTGCAGGGGTGTCAAACTCATTTTCACCAGGGGCCACATCAGCCTGGTGGTTGCCTTCAGAGGGCCAAATGTAATTTTAGGACTGTATAAATGTAACTACTCCATAATTAGGGGCAAGGAGCTCGGCGCTGCTGCTGGGTAGAAACAAGGTTCTGGGCCGGATAAAACAAGGTGGAGGGCCAGATTCAGCCCGCGGGCCTTGTGTTTGCCACCTGTGCTTTATTGCATCCCATTTAATTCTCACAATAACACTGGAGATGGAATTAACAGTCCCCTTTTTACAAATGAGAACATTGAAGCTCAGAAACGCTAAGTGATTTATGCAAGTCAAGGAGATACTAAGTGACAGAGGTGAATTCCAATACAAAGTTTCTCATCATGGTAAGACTGCACTTATCTTCCTTTCCCTCAGTTTCCTAGTTTCTAACCTCAGAGTCGTAGTGTGAATGAAATTTTTGAATATATGTATATCATATTATATGGAACAATGCCTACTACTTGAGAACACCCTACTATCAGTGACACCTGCTTTTTTAATTGCATGAATCAGTCACATCAGAAAGCACAAGCCAGCACCACAGACCCACAACCATCGACTGTCCTCATTTTAGAAATCACTGTTCTCACCTTTTTGGATGGGACAGCAACCTACCCAGCAGTGGTTGTTTTTCCATGAAAATTAAAGCCAGACCTGGAGCCCACAAAGTGGCAACTTAGAGACCCACCTCAGACACACATTTTCCTTGCTCTTTTTTCAAATTACACAATAGATCTTGCACAGTCCAGGGGCTATCATTAAAAGTCGGCCGCTCTCTGAATGTGTCGATTCTGGTGGCACTGACAAGTGAGGATGGGAGGCAGGGGCCTCCTCCCACACAAACTGATTACTTCGCTAAAATAAATGAGGATGGAAATGGTGCTGGGGTGGGATCTGCCTTCTAAATGCACTGAAAACTGAGGTTCTTGTCTTTTGGCATTTCCTAAAAGGCCTCTTGAGCTTTCTTTGGCAAGCCTTGAGATTGAGGATACTTTTAGCTGTTTAAGCCTTCCTCTTCTAACAGGGGTCAAAGGGCTGGAAAGATCTTCTCAAAAGGATAGAGAAGGAATCATTAAAAGGGAGGAGAAGGAAAGTGACAGAAGGTCAGCCTTTTTTTTCCCTAATGGGTACGTCCCTGAGGGTTGGGCTCAGTGGCCACATACTACACACAGGCACCAGCTTCCAGAAACCAGCATCAATTCGATTCACACTCTCTGAACAGGAGATTCAGAGGAAGCTCAACAACAGCCTGTGGAGGGTGTGGAGATGAAAACAGACACAATAGAAGTCTAATTGTGATAAGGAAATTTCATTGATTGCACTCACTTAAAACAGCAGTAGTGTTTTAAGAAGCCAGAGAGAACAAATGCTTGAAATCTTTATGTATCTTGAGTCTGCCACAAGCTTATTTCCTTCAACTATAAATTTACCTTAAAAGTACTGCTTATTTCATCACATGAAGCTTTCTCTAAGGACTAGATGGAGATTAAAATTCACCTTTACATGCAACGTAAGCACACAAACGGTGAGGGTTTTCACTGATTTTTAGTCAACAAGCAATAAACTGCATTTGCACCCACACACCTATTCCTAACACCCATCTGGTAACATTTCCACGTTTCAGGGAAAGAAATCAATAGCAATAATCCGTGAGGGACTCATAGGGTATATTTTTTTTGTCATACTGCTATTTAAAGACAAAAAAATTTTTTCCTATCTACTTAGAGCAAAAGAATCGTCTTTTTGTGTGTTTACATGGAAATCATGACATTAATATTAGGGATAGAGGGGCTAGAAGGAAAAGGACATGAATCCATTAAAACAAATGTGAGAAAATCTAAGCACATTTTTTAAACAACGCCAGTGCTATCTGAGCAACCCAAACGATCATCAGTGTAGAAGGTGGAAAACCCCCAATCAACCCACGACATTGGAAGTTACATTAAGGAAAGGAAGGTTAAAGTGCATGCTGATGCTTTCCTCAGAGAGGAAAGCCATCCTGCTTTCCACTTGCGGTGCAGGTAGAAGACACCATGCCTGAACCCTGAAACTTAGAACGATGTCATTGCTGGTTTTCTGTGAGAAGGAAATATGATTCTTTGTTACTGCGCTTATTTATTGCAGACCTTGTCTGGAATCTGGTATTGAAGCCGTGCTTGATGAGTTGCAGCCTTGAACTTTCCCACTGATCAATGCCGGCGCGGCTGCTGCATGAAAGAATAGCTTTCTTTCCTGAGGAGCCACAGTCACAGGGGAAACCGAGCAAGCTCTTCAAAAAACCAGGCCAGTCTTGTATGCCTAAGCGTTGGAACAGGCCCCCTCCCCCCAAAATATGGCAAATAGTAACTGACCATTTGAAAATTGGAATGTTACGGCAGCGAGAGGTAAGGTCAAAAGCAGAAATCCTCCTGCCTGTAAAATGATCAGGCACCACAGGATGAAAACGTGCAGGAAAAAGGAAGGCTAATACGAAGCAAGGGGACAGGACTCATATTTCTTTTCAGCAGGGTGACAAATAAAAAGTTGCCTTTATTTTTCTGTGCAAGTACACTTTACTTTAGGAATTGTGGTAGCAGGTTGGTCTCCCATAAAATAGGTTTTATCTGCTGTGGTGACAACCTAAGGTGGGGAGGGGTTAGAGGCAGGGTAATTGCCATCTTTTCCATTATTGCTGTCAATATTTTTATTTTGTGGTGAGATTGCAGGAGAAGTCTAGACAAATGCTCTTAAGAATGAGGGCCAAGAGAAAGGGTTTAATCCAATTCTTCAGCAGTTTGTGAAGAAAGCATATGTCACTGGGGGGGCCAGGACAGAGTCTTCAAACACACCCAAGTCAGTCCTTGTGTAAAACCCCAGCCTGTCCACAAGTTCTACATCTGAGGGCCTTCCCTGAATGGCATACCCCTGGTAAAAGCACCCCCTGAGAAGAACGTAACCTTTAAGAAAGGAGCACAAACATCAGTAGCTATTGCTAGTCAATGCTTTCTGGAGAGTCCCAACCAAGAACAAAAGCCGTGAGAAACTGGAACAAACCATGAACCTCCATCTAAGTTTAAGAAATGAAACGAGAATGAGACCTGAGCTTCAGTAAGTTTAACCAAGCTACCTTCACCCACTATGTCCATCTTCCTGGGCGTTTCATGGGCAGCAGTATTTTAAATAATCACTAATCCTATTGTGAGTCACTTACATGCTTCTTTTAATCTCTTTCCCCTTCTCCTAACACTTTCTATCCCATGGTCATGATTTGTGTGCATGCCACATCTTCTACTCCAGACTTCCAGACGCTCAATCTACACCTTTACTTCCATGCAGGTTCCTGGCTCTATGCTTCACATATAGTAGACACCCAATGGTTGTTGAATGAATGATTGATGGAATGAATATAAATATTGCCATCAAAAAGTCATAGCACAAAGTCTCTTCTATCTTCTGTTTCTATTTCAGTCTCCCTGTCCCATCTCTGGGCCACTAGACCAGCCATCACACCTAGCACCCAAAAGGAAGGCATTTTGTTTGGGCTTCTGTCCCAGTTAACTAAAACCATCCAGGAGTTTCTTGCTCCTCCATCTTTCCTGTCTCTTCCTCAAGCCCAATTTTCCTAGCTCCAACATTGGAATAGTATTGCTGAGCCGTCCCAGCCCCCAGGCCCAAGACAGAATGCACTGTTTGATCTTGCAACTCCAGGCTTATCCTGACCAGTTTTGTACTTATCTTCCAATTCCCTCTACATCTAGGTGCCGCCCCTCTCCCTGGAATTACATTCCCCCTAGATCCAATTTGGACAGCAGTCCCCTTAACTGATGTGTCTCAGATTATGTTTGGTCCTCCACAATGGGGAGTACCTGCCACAAGCAAACCTCCAGCTTACACTGACAGATTCAATCCTAATTGGCAGCTCCACTCCCTGGCCATGCCACCCATCCTGGACCACTGTGAGCATCAGCCAGTCAGAAAGAACCACTACATCCCAGTTTTTACTCCAAGGATGGGAAAGCAGGTTCCCTGGCTGTTCAAAGACTAGCTGCTTCTGGATGCTTTGGGAGCAAAGGTAGGGAAACTTATATACAGAAAGACCATGATCCTGTTTTCTTTGCAAAGATGCCATAATCAGCATTCAATGGAAGTGTTTGCTCATAGCAGCAGCCCTGTCCACGTACTGCCCAGTCCTGAAGAGAATATAGTCAGGATGCAACCCCTGATTTGAGTGGGTAACACCTATGTGTGGGTTGTTCTTTTGATTACAAGTTTCCATCAGAAACATTTCCACATTTTATCCAAAGTCCTACTGCATGGGTAGGACAGCTCCATTTGGGCTCCCATGTTACCCCTTAGAATATGAGATACTTCCCAAAAATTGCCATGAATTTTACTCACACACACACACAAATGCTTGCATATACAAATGCTTAGACTGAGACCAACTTCTATGTGCAGAGAGAATATATGTATAAATATTATTGAATGAATGAAATTGTGGAGTGAGTTCTCAGACTCAGACAGAACCAGTCAACCCATTTCATGATAAACCATTGTAACCTCAGAGGAAGTAATCAAGGACTACTGCTCCCTCTATACCTTTTGGTAACATCTGAAGACACTTTTAGTTGTCACAGCCATGAGAGGTATTACTGGCATCTAGTGGGTACGGACCAGGGGTGCTGCTAAATCTCCCACATGTATGAGAGAGCCCCCTCCCCAACAACGAAGTATCATCCTGCCCAAAATGGCAAGAGTGCCGAGGTTGAGAAGCCCTGCTCTACACCCTACACTAGATCGGCCACCTCTAAAGGACCATAAGATTTCCTGCCAGTGCACAAAAGGAAGGCTCTAAGCCATCCTTAAGAAATATCCTGAAACCTGCGAATGGCGTCTCTTTTTTTGTTTTGAACAGTGTTTTTTTAACTTCAGATTCTCTTCTCCCTGCCCTCAGCCCCACCTCCAGGGACATGAAAGGTGACACAAATTACCTTTCATTTCCAAGAAAGTAGCCAAAGAACTAAGCAGAGAGTCTTCTAATGCCTGATGACGGGGAGGGAAAGGAGAATCTCAGAAAAGGATGCTGATAATAAAGAGTGGCAGCCCAGAGTTTCTTTAGAGAGGCAAATGTGCTCCACGACATTCACAGACCTTGTCTGGCCTTGGATACTATGCATTCTGGTTTCCTTCCAAACTTTGACAAAAAAAAAAAAGTCAACTCATAAACAGTAAGAGGCACTGTCATTTAGGTCCTATCTTTATCAAACTAGAAACGTGAATTCATTAGTGCACATACAGAGAGTAACTCCCACCTGGACCCTCTGCCCTCATGAGCCTCACACACTGCTTTGGAAAGCAGCTGTTCAGGCTTGGTTGTGCCAGTGCCCTCCTCACACCTTTCCCTGGTCACTTTCTGTAAGCCTCAGCTTCTAGGAGCAAGGGGTCTATGGAACCAGCCTAGGGTGAAAATTACTGGCAAATGGTGTCCAGGACAAAAGAGACCGCAACACAGCCTGTTTTAGGAAGTATCCTCAGCGATGACGTGCAAAAGAGCAGACAGCCCGGAGCAAGGGGGCCCAGCTATTGAGTAAGCCTGAGTTGACAATTTTCAAACTTTTTGATCTCAGGACACCTTTACAGTCTTAAAAATTATTCAGGAGACCAAAGAGTTTTTGTTTATGTGGTTATAACTATAGATATATTCTGTATCAGAAAGTGAAACTGAGAATTTTTAAGTCATTGAAAAATAACAGTAATAAACTTACAACATAACAATAAAGAGCATATTATTGTGAAAATTTTTTAAAAAGAGAGAGAGACCGCAACACAAAAAAGCAGGCAAGATATTTACCCACTCTTTCTTCCCCACTTCAGATGTACAGCACACCTCAAAAACTGATTCCCTATCAATCATCCATGGTTTAGTATAAATCAATTTCCAGGTTCAACTGGAATTTCTAGTAGTCAAGCCCAGAAGCTGTCTTCTTCAGCCTTATGGTATGCAACTTTAACAGTAGCTATCATTTGTTGGACATGTCCCATGTACTAGGGTTCTTGACACTTCACAACTGTTTTCTCATTCAAATATCTTTATTACCTGAAGATGTAAAATTACTATTCCTATCACCCCCATTTTACAGATAAGGAAACTGAGGCACAAAAAGTTTAAGTAACTTTCCCAGCTAGTAAGTGACTAAGAAAAGATTTCATTCCAGGCAATCTGGCTCCAAATTCTGAGTTCTTAACTCAGTTCTGCTATTTGGCTGTAGGCTGTTTCTTACCCAGGAGTACTGAAGGAGGGGTCAGTGTAGCATAGGAAGTGTGTGCAAGCTCCCAGCCTTCTTTTTCTCATCTATAAAATGGGAATAATAGAAGCACCCACCTCATAAAGTTGTTGTGAGGAATAAATTAAATGATACGTGAAATACCCAACCAGTGCCTGACACGTAGTAAGCTCTCTAAAAATGTTACCTTTATCATAATTATTATCAGTTATCACATAGCTAGTGGAGTCAGGAAGAAAACTCATTTTTCTCCAGGTTCAAAGTCTAGACTGAAAAACTATCAAAGGGAAAAAAATACTTCAAAAATTAAATTGTTTAGAAGTGAGCTTCCTTGCAACTAAAGGTAACTGCCAAATGTACAAATCATTTAGCACATCACAATAATTTGGTGGTCTTAATTTTTTTAATACTATATCATGTCCCTGTTGGCTTCATGGACTTACAGCTTGTAGCTCAGGTAGAAAGATGGTGCGCACTTTAAGGATTCGAGGAAGAGATGATAATTACTCCAAAAGTCTGGGCTAAATTTAAAACTGATGCTGGAGGCTTATGGTCTGAACATTATGTGAGTTTGGTCCTGAGCCAAAGAATCATTAAACCATGGAGCTTAACCAAAGTGACTTCCAGAGGTCACAAAGCCATCCCTCTGTATCCAGAGGGACAGAAACCCACTTTACTTCACTTAGCAACTTGGCATCTTTTGAAAACAGAAAGCATTACACTGCAGCTAAATATCTTCTTTAGCACTTGTTGAAAAGATAAATAGAAATCATGCTCCTTAAGAAACTAATTATCCTCAGTGACCTCAGCAGTCCCCCGAATCTATCTCTTGCTTCAGCTGTGTTTGGACAGAGCAGACCCAGGAATGCCCCTCCTTCCACCCTCTTACCACCCTCCACTCTCTTTTCTAGTCACCGCCTTCAGAACCACCTCAGTCATCCACAGCCTCTGAGAACAGCAAACACCATTTTTTTTACCTTAACTCCTTATTGACAAACAACCATGAGCTCCAAAATTCATGAGAATTATTCCACCGAAGTGGAGGCTGCCGTCAACCACCTGGTCAACCTGTGTCTGTGGGCTTTCTACACCTACCTCTCTCTGAGCTTCTATTTCGACCAGGACAATGTGGTTCTGGAGGACGTGTGAGCCAGTTCTTCTGCAAGTTGGCCGAAAACTGCGAAGGCACCAGGTGTCTCTTAAAGCTGCAAAACCAGCGTGGTGGCCACGTGCTCTTCCAGGACATAATGAAGCTTTCCCAGGATGAGTGGGGTGATACTCAGGATGCCATGGAAGCTGCCATGGTCCTGGAGAAGAACCTGAACCAGGCCCTTTGGGTCTGCATGCCATGGGTTCTGCCCAAACAGACCCTCAGCTCTATGACTTCCTGGAGAACCACTTCCTGTATGAGGAGGTGAGACTCATCAAGAAGATGGTGACCACCTGACTAACCTCCGCAGCCTGGCTGGCCCCCAGGCTGGGCTGGGTGAGTATCTTTTCAAAAGGCTCACCCTCAAGCATGACTAGGAGCCTTTGGAGCCCAGAATCCTTTGAGGGACCCCTCTGCATTCCCCTGGTGTCTGGCTTTTGTGTGAGCTTCTCCCTAAAACCACTAGGCATCTTTTTAACCACCTGGGAGCCCTCTTCCATGCATTGGAACAAATGGAAACAAAGTTTTATACAGCAAAAAAACTATCATACATTATCTTTATGATATATATATATAAAGAGAGAGAGAGAGAGAGATAAAGCTTTTTCACATTCAATTATTAAATTTCAATACAATTATTATATTTTCCCGGTCATTCTATTACAATTTTTCAAATCCATGAAGTAATCAAACTTGTTACAGGATCGATACAGTATTATCACCTCAGTGAGAAATGTAAGTTCCTAATACAGTATTTGGTACATAGCACACGACCACTAAATAAGTGATCAAGATCAGGACACCTGACAATCCATTGAAGTTCAACCTATGAGGATAATTTCCTATAAGGTTCTCCTTATTTGAGTTAATAAGGAATACCTACATCAAGTTGACTGTGGGTCCTTGAAACGTCTCTACATGTAAATTAAAAGCTAACAAGCTGAATCTTGTTTTGCAGGTCACATTCAGCAGCCTATTCCTAAGAAGCCTATCGTCCACCTGAATCTCCCTTTCTTACTTTTTGCAAGGCCACCATGTTGCATAACTGCCGGGCTACCATAACCATTATGGTCTAGGTAGCCAGACCATGAAAATGCCCAACCCTTTTGGAAATGTTTAATGTGCAACTGCACAGCTGTACACAATAGTTTCTTACAGTTCAGGAACCATTTTAGCAAAGCAAGTCAACAGGTTGCTTTTTTCTGAACCACTTTGGCAGGAAGAAGAAAAGAAGTCATCATGGGTA
The DNA here is from genome assembly GCA_007922815.1 of Macrotus californicus. Lineage (NCBI taxonomy): Eukaryota > Metazoa > Chordata > Mammalia > Chiroptera > Phyllostomidae > Macrotus > Macrotus californicus. The sequence continues at coordinate 5,238 of VMDR010011263.1, read as the reverse complement.
AAATTCCCAACAGATATGGGAAAGTGAAAGGTAAGTCTTGCTCCCTTCAGAAAATCCCAGCAAATCTCAAAGATGTGATATAATGAAAATCACAAATCTGGAGCCCTACTATGTTGAGCTCCAAGATCTACTCATGGTTCTAATATCCTCGCTGAGAGTCCTCTCCTGAGATCTTAGTCCTGGCAACAGCACTTCTGATTCTGAAAAATACACAATGATGCTTCTTCAAAGTCCAAAGAGCATACCCTGTTGTTGGAAAACACTCCAATCAAATAGCTTTCACTTTTCCATTTAGCTTCACTCTATCACTTAGCTAAATGTAAATTCTGTTTATTTCCTTGTGTATGCTTCTACCATCACACTACTTAACTTATAAGAGTGTTCGTTTTTCAAGTTCTTTAATTTAATTTTATAATTGCAATTGTCTTTTTAAACAAGCAATACTTTTATTAAACCACATTATGCCTACAGCATAATTATTTCCAGTTGCATTAGGTGTCAGTCTCTTCTGAATGTCTAGTTTGAGGACAGTATTCTAACTATAAAATTAGACCAACAGAAAGGTTTTGATTTTTTAGAAATCCAGTATTTTAGATATGATGACCATTTGTTGCTACCTAAGTTGGGGTTTGTCCTTAAAAGTCATTTTATATCCAAATGTCTCATTGAACTTCCTAAGCATGTTAGCATTACTTAAGGATGAGGTTGAACATCCCTGAGGTTATTTAGTCCAGTTTGACTTCACTCAAGTAAATATCACAAATACATGAGGTCTGTCCAGAAAGAATCCACCCATACAGTATGATAAATAGAGCCATTTATTGAAGAAGATATAAAATACAAGAAACATTGCACAGAGAACAACAAAGCTTTGGTCCCCTTCAAAGTAGGCACCTTGGGACCTTACACAGTTCTCCCAGTATCTCTTCCACTGTTCAAAACACTCTGCAAAATTCTTTGTTGGAATTGCCCTTAGCTGCACTGTCATATTTTCCTGATTCTCATTAAGGGTCTGAAATCTCTTCTCCTTCAAAGGTGGTTTTAGTTTGGGGAAAAGCCAGAATTCACAGGGCACCAAATCTGAGCTGTAGTGGGGATAAGTCACCTGGATGATTTGCTGTTTCACCAAAAACTGCACCAGATGTGAAGCATGAGCAGGTACATTGTCCTAGTGAAGCTGCCAGTCACCAGCTGGCCATAGCTGTGGCCTTCTGAATCATCCAAATAGTTTCCACCAAGAAGTATTCAAGCTTAATGCAAAATTTGATGCAGATTCATTGCTCTACCTGTTCAGCAATTTTGAATGCAAAAGCCACATGGTACACGTGCTCACTCAACAGTGTCTACCACCCCCACTGACTAGTATAGTGAAGTTGTCATTGTTCACACATGTGTATTCCAGCCCATTTTCCTTGGCTGCCAGGTTACATTGATGTCTGCAAACCACTCTCATCTTAACAAAGGCTTCACTTTTTCCAGACAGACATTGCATGAGATCTCACTCTTCTCAGTGCAAAGTGATTACTCTAGAAGAAGTGAAGACATTCAGTGTAGAGTACTACTTCCACTGACTGGAAAGGGAAATGAGGAAAGATAGGACATGGGAAAGAACAAAAGTTCCAAGATGATAGGGCTTTTATTTTAAAGGTGGGAGAAATTTGAATACATCTGAATTTGCCAGAAAAGAGCCAAAGGAGATGGATAGATTGTTGGCACAGAAGAGGATAATCACTACAGTACATCCCTGAGTAGGTGCAGGGGATAGAGCCCAGGAAACTGTGGAGGAGTTAGCTTTCACAGAAGGAGAACTACTTTCTCTGGTGACTGTTGTGTGCGTGGAGAAACTGAGAGTTCCAAAAAGCTGGTCTCTGTTTCCTCTGACCACAGTATTACCTCAGGTCAAACCACCGAAAAGTAAATTCTTAGGTTTAACTTACCTCTAGATGACAGACCTTTGTACCATATCTCACTTCATTCTAACCAGCATATTTTCTTCCATGTTCCCTTCTTCCACAATTATGTGTTAAAGTTTGTTTGCAACTATCTTTACTTAACTGCTCGTAGCATCAAAAATTTTATGGTCTCTATTTCTAAGATTTTCTTAAGAAAAATTTGAAACCCATTAGCATTCTTTATTGCTGTACTTCCCAAATAGATGTAAATATTTTTGTGCTTAACTAGAAAGATTGCAGTGAGATGATTTAAGGCAGTAACCACAACTCAGTGATTTCTAAAAACCTTGAACTAGAACTTTAGAATAGTCTCTATCACTGTCCTGAAATTGCTCCCTTGAAAGTCACTAGTCACTTATTTCTGTCAAACCCAAGTCTTTTTCTCTTGGTCCCTTGCCAGATATGTCACTTTTAAATTCAACTCTACAAGCATTACTCAAGCATAGATGGTATACAAAAGTCTATGTGAGTCAATGGTAAAAGGCAGTGAATAAGATACAGCTCAAGACTTTAAGTCATTTACAAAATAAAAGGACAACACCCACACATATGTACACACATGCACGTACACACGACTAACTACAATGTAATGTAATAGGTACTACACAAAGAGCATGAACCAAGGGCTTAGACAACCAAGGGGAGAACAACTAAGTCTGCCCAAAGAAGGTGAGAAAACCCACACAGGAGGGATTGTCCTGGGCCTTGAAGTATGAAAAAGGGTCTGAAATATCAGCTGTTGTGCAGCCATCACAGTGCTGTCTCCTTCACCAGCAACTCCTTTTCCTCCTGCTAAGGATAGCTATCTCCACTCTGCCCCAACCCCAAATCTGTCCTCATTTCTTCATTCTTCTCCATGTACACCTACTCCCTCTGTCAGCTCACCTCTTCTCATCACTTCTAATTATCAATTTGATAATGATGATGATGATGACGATGATGATGCCATCATCTCAACCTCTTTCTCTAGTCTTTCCCTCTGTACAGAACATTTCCACTTGTAAGATGCTATATCACCCAGGGCTCAACAGTCTCAAAATTGAACTCACTCTCTTGGCCATGGTCCTCTTCCTGGATGAACATGCCTTCCAAGACACTGAAGCCCACAAAGACCACTCCCTTTCCCAAATCCTTTCATCTTCTATGACCTGCACAGTTTAAATATTTACTGTACTGCCTGCAATTATTTCACCAGCTCACATCATTCCTCTCCAACTAAACTGGAAGTTCCGCAAGCTAAGAACTACATCTATTGCTTTTCTAGAGAAACTTTTCATTGCCTTCATTCCTACTCTTCCCGTTTCCTTAGGGCATAATCAAGGAAAGTAGATGTATACTATCAGAGATCCCCCTTGGTCATCCTATGCTTATGGGAGACATCACCAATTAGAGACAAAATTAAAATTTGTCTCACAATCCTTTCAACATGACATTTCAGGCAATTACTACCAGTCCAACGGAAATGGCTCTTGGGTTAAAAGCTATTATCTAATACCATAATAGACATAGATTTTCTCTTAATCCATATTGGTTGAATTTTGGCCTTCTTAACAGGTAGCCACAAAGTTTTTAAAAACAATGTTATAATAAATGTAAGTAACCAGCATTAGATGTGGGCCATATAGGAGAAGGTTTGGACTGTCTCAATAATACATGCTAAATTCCACCTTCCACTTAAGAAGTAGAAAGCTGGGAAGAATATAGTCCCCACATTTACAATGAGGGGAAAACCAGATAATATTCATAACCATAAATATTTTGACCCACACAAGAGCTGAGGATGCAGAGAAAATAAGTAGCCTGAAATCTAAGGAAAGACAAATGTCCCCCAAAAGAACAGGTCATAAACACTGATTTATGTGGGACTGACAATGGCCACCATACAAGCAAGTAATGAAAATTCAGCTAACATTTTTAATCAATTTCTAAAGTCTAAACTTGGGCTGGCATGATATCATAGAACCTCTGGAAGCCACAGACACAGAGAAATTCACATCCATTCACAGGCCTCACAAAAAAGACTGAGGATAGAATGAGAAACCAAAGAAAATCACCATCAATGGTACAGGCCTGAAAATGGGGAGTAGCTGCCATCACAGGAAAGGCACAGAGTCCTGACAATAGTCTTTTGCAAAACAATAAAAACTTTAAGCTCTTGGGGAGAGGACAACCATCCCAGGCACCTTAGAGCACAGGTGAAGACCCATGGCAGCTAGGAGAAAGAATGAGGGGAGGACTCTATCTCTGAAAGAGAGACAAGAAATGACAAGCCCAAACATTGGGAAGGATCAAGGTTACTGAGAAAGCCCCACCATCAAGACTCAGCAGTACAAAACCTGTCAACAACTAAAGCCAAACCATAAAAACAGAAGATTCCTCAACCCACCTCTTCAACACCAGGCTAGCAAGAATCAAGTAGCAAGCAACACCAGAGAAAAAAGAGCATAAGAGAGAAGCTCTCTAAAGTACAGGCTCACTAGATGACCTATAGCTAATGAGGAAACAAAAACATTGAGGGGAAAAGTCTTTAGAAACCTAGCCCCAATCTAAACACAAACTCATGCTAGAGGAATTTGAAGCCTCTAGTGCACTGAAAGTAAACACAGCAACAATAGAACACTGGTCAACTCTTTTTTATATTTTTTATTTTTGTTCAAGTACAGTTGTCTTTGTTTCCCCCCCACCACTCTCCCCTGACCAACCCACCCCCACCTTCCCACCCTCAATCCTACCCCCTTTGGCTTTGTCCATGGGTCCTTTATACATGTTCCTTGACGATCTTTTCCTTCTTTCCCCCATTTTCCCCTCTTCCCTCCCCTCTGGTTACTGTTAGTTTATTCTTTATTTAATGTCTCTGCTTATATTTTGCTTGCTTGTTTGTTTCGTTGATTAGGTTCCACTTATAGGTGAGATCATATGGTATTTGTCTTTCACAGTCTGGCTTATTTCACTTAGCATAACGCTCTCCTGTTCCATCCATGCTGTTGCAAAGGGTAGGATCTCCTTCTTTCTTTCTGCTGCATAGTATTCCATTGTGTAAATGTACCATAGTTTTTTGATCCACTCATTTACTGATGGGCACTTAGGTTGCTTCCAACACTTGGCTATTGTAAAGTTTGCTTGGATTGGATTCACACACACACACACACACACACGGCCTAGAAAAAGAAGAGGTATGTCTATTTTAGTCATACATATATTTACTTCAGCCTCTAATGTCCTACACAAAATGTCCAGATTTCAACCAAAAGTTATGAACATAAAAGAGCAAGGGGAAAACAACATT
>VMDR010011262.1:0-28870 GCA_007922815.1 Macrotus californicus | reverse complement strand
TGTCTCACGTCTTTCTTGATTATTTTCAATGAATGTTCATACACAAGGCACTTAGCTAAAATAACAAAAAGAAGAAAAAGAAAAAAGGTGGAAAGAAGAGAAGAAACTAAGCATGAAAAAAGATAGAGAAAAGACTTTCTGTTTTCAAGAGCAATTTAGATCCAAAGGAGAAAAAACACGAAGCCATTAAATATGCCAATAAATGAAAGTCAGGGTAAATTCCTTAAAAATTCTTTTCCCTACTGCCCCTCTCCACAGGCTCACTCAGTTCTATTTTTTTTTCCCTTGAAGCCATAAGAAAATCCCCTAAAGCAACCAAGCGCGTCACCCTGAACTGGCTTAGCAATAAACAGGATACGGTGCCAGCTGGCATGGTTAGCTCCCGTCCCTGTAACGTCTCCCACAGCTATGCCCTCTAGTCCGCACAGCAACTTTGCTAGTGGTCACCGGCCAAAACCTGAACAGTTTAATAACAGCATGCACATCATATATTAAAATCCCTTATTACATTTTACCTGGCACCTATGCTAAATGGGAGAAAACAACTGAAGAGTTATCCATAAGGAAACCCAAATAAAGTTAAGTTAAGGGCAGGAAAAGCTGAGGGAATACCATGTGTTTCCTGACTAGGAAACAAGGCTTCCAGGCACACATCAGAGCTTTTGCTCACTCTGACAAGAATGTGTACTGCGAAATGTACTGCTGTGGAAACAACACTTCTACAACAAGAGGACAATCAACCCGAAATAAAGGAAATATCAGGAGTTGTGAAATACGCCTGTGGCATGAGTAAGGAGCTTCCCACATGTCTGTGCTTGAACTATGGCGTGATTAGGCTGAAATAAATTGTCATTCCAATCATTTAATAGACAGCACAGTCTGTTTCCAGGGTCAGTTACTTCCTGAACATGAGCTATGGAACAAAAAACATTCCGCTTTTAAGATTAAGACTGATAGGAGAATATATATAATCAAAGGAATAAGAATAAAGCCTCCTTAGATCAAAGTTTACCCAAGACTTTTTAGAAATGGTGATCATTAGTAAAAGCTATTCATATACTCATTCATTCAACAAACATACCTGTAAGTTATTTATGACATACCAGACCGGAGATAAGAAACAAGGATACAAGATTTACGCCCCCAAGCTCACAGCGCAGTAGTGGCGAACAACATGCAAACCAGTGGGCACAGCACGGCAAGTGCTACCATGAAGGCTGCTAACAAGGCAGTTGGAAAGGGGTTAGGGTTTTTAGACATTGACTCTGATTCGGACAGGAAAGAAGCTTATTTAAAAAAACACTGGGGAAAAAAAAGAAGATAATGGGCTTTGCAAGTGTCCATGGAACATATACCAAGATACACCACATTCAGGGCCATAAAATTAATGTCAACAAATTTAAAATAGTTGAAATCATATCCCAGACAAGAAAAAGCTAAAGGAGTTATTTACCACCAAACCACTATTACAAGAAATGCTAAAATGACTTTTTTAAGAAGAAAAAAAAGATAAAAATATGAACAATAAAATGGCAATAACTACATACCTATCAATAATTACTTTAAATGTAAATAGATTAAATGGCCCACTCAAAAGAATGAGTAAGAAAATAAGACCCACACGCATGCTGCCTACAATGGCACACTTCAGATGCAACGGCACACACACTGAAAGTAAAGGCACGGAAAAATGTACGTCATGCAAAGAGAACACAAAACAAAAAGCTGGGATAGCAATACTTCTATCAGACAAAACAGACTTTAAAACAAAGGTTATAAAGAGACAAAAAAGGACGTTTCATAATGATAGAGGGATCAATCCAATGAGAAGAAATAACCGTTGTAAATACTTATACACCCAACACAGGAGCACCTAAGTATATAAAGCAAATATTGACAGTATTATACTCAAGATATGGAAGCAATCTAAGTGTCCATGGGTAGATAAACTGGATAATAATGCGGTACATGTATACAATGGAATATTACTCAGCCATAAAAAATGAAATCTTACCATCTGTGGCAACATAGATGGAGGTAGAGAGTATTATGCTAAGTGAAGTCAGTCAGACAGAGAAAGACAAATAACATAGATTTCACTTATATGTGGAATCTGAAAAACAAAATAAATGGACAAAGAAAACAGAAATAAACTCATATGTACAGAGAACAAACTGATGGCTGCCAGATGGGAGGGGGGTTAGAGGGTTACGGGAAAAAGGTGAAGGGATTAAGAAGTACAAATTGGAAGTTACAAAACAGTCACAGGGATGTAAAGAACAGTGTAGGGAATGTAGCCAATAATACTGTAATGCCAGGTGAGTACTGGACTTTCTGGGCAGGCCACTACTTTGTAAGATATATAAATGTCTAACCTCTATGTTGTACATCTGAAAGTAATATAATATTGAGTATCAAGTATAATTGAAAAATTTTTTTAAGATTTTATTTATTTAGAGGGAGGGAAAGGGAGGGAGAAAGAGAAGGAGAGAAACATATCCCTTGTCTGGGATATGGTTTACTGGTTGCCTCTCGTTTGTGCCCCAAATGGGAACTGAACCTGCAACCCAGGCATGTACCCTGACTGGGAATCAAACTCACACAACTTTTTGCTTTGTATTTTGATGTCCAACCAACTGAGCCATGCTGGCTAGAGCAAAAAAACCTTTTTTTAAAGAAAAGAAATCTTAACAAATATATTCTCCAACAACAGTGGGATGAATCAATTCCTATCAAAATCCCAGTGTTCTTAGATACAGATAAAATTATTCTAAGATTTACATGAAATGGGAAAGAAACTAGAATTAAACCACTTTCTAAAAGAAATAATAAAGTAGGGGAAATCAGTTTACCAAATTCCAAGACTTACTACTTAAGGCAGTAGTCCATTTTGTGTGGTATTGGAATAAGGACAGACACGTCAAGGGGACAACAGAGAGCCCAGAAACAGACCCACACAACATGCCCAATTGTTTCTTGACAAAAGTGCAAAGCTGCTCAGTGACAAAGGTGCAACAGCAAATCCATAGCCTTTTCAATAAACAGTGCTCCAAACAGGCAGCAGAGGCAGAAACATTAACTTGGATCCAAATCGCACACCTCATACAAAAATTAACTTAACATGAGTCATAGAGCTAGCTAAATGCAGAACGTAAAACTGCAAAACGTTTAGGAAGAAGCAAAGGAGAAAACGTGTAGGACTTAGGACTAGGGAAAGAGTTCTTAGACTTGACACCAAAAGAACAATCAATAAAAGGCAAAACAAAATTGACAAACTGAACTTTATCAAAATAAAGACAACTGCTCTCTGAAAGATCCTCTTAAAAAGAGTAAGACAAGCTATACGCTGGGAGAAAATATTTGCAAACTATATACCTGATAAATTACTAATGGCTAGAATATATATTAAAACTCAATAGTAAAAAGCCCAAGCGATTGATTCAATTAGAAAATGGGCAAAAAGACAGGAACAGTCATTTTACCAAAGAGGATATATAGATGGCAAAGAGCATATGTAAAGATACCTACCACCACTATCCATTAGGAAAATGTAAATAAAATCATAATGAAGTATCACTACACACCTGCCAGAATGGCTACAATAAAAAATAGTGATGACAAGAAACTGGGTCCCTTACGTGTTGCAGGTGAACACGTAACATGGTACAGCCCCTCTACAAAAGCCTTGCAGTCTCCAATAAAAACTATCCATGCAGCTACCAAAAACCCCCAGCAATTCCACCCCCCTCAGAGAACTTACCTCTGAGAAATGAAATCTGAACTGGGGTAAGCAGACTAATGCAGGGCCCTATCCCTCTGGAATGGGAAAATTAGTTACCTTACTCGGCAAAGAGGACTGTGCAGATATGCTTAAGGGAATGGACCTTGCGATGGGGAGGTTATCGCAGAGTACCTTGGCCCTGATCTAATCACAGGAGCTCTTAAAGCACAGAACCTTTCTCACTTGGGTCAGAGACATTAGGTGGAAGGGTAGAGATTCATAGCTTGAGAGGGAATCAACCAGCTTTGACATTTGAAGGAGGCCATGAGTCTACGGCCATGTCACCTTGAATGTGCCCGATCTTGACTGAAGGGGGCCCCAAGCCAAGGAACGGGAATGGTCCTCAGCTGACAGAAAGAAGGTGAGGACCTTGGTCCTATCATTGCAAGGAACTTAGACTGCTTTGGTTTTAGCAGTGAGACCCGTGCTGGAACTCTGATGATCTACAAAATTGTAAGACAATTATGCTGAATAGACAGCTAAGTTTCTCATAATTTGTCATAGAAAACTTATGCTCACACAAAAACTTGTACACAAATATTTATAGCACTTTATTTGTAATAGCTCTAAACTGGAAACAACACAGGTGCCCTTCAATGAATGAATGGTGAAATGAATGGCGGTATGTCAATACCACGGAAAAGGAGTCAGTAATAAAAAGGGACAAACTATTGCTACAGAGTGAAAAAAGGACCATCTGAAAGGTTATACACTGTATGTTTCTATTTACTTAACATTCTTGAAATGACAAAATTACAGAAACAGAGAACAGATTAGCGGCGGCCAGAGTTGGGGACCAGAGAAAAGAGAGTGTGGTTACAGAAGCAATACAAGGGACCCTAGTGGATGGGAAATGTTCTGTTGTCTTGATTGTATCAATGAGGTTATCCTGGCTGTGATAGTGTGAGATGTCACCACAGGGGGAACTGGGTGAAGGGCTCAGGAATCTCTCTGTGTTACATTACACAACTGCACGTAAAGCTACAATCCCTCAAAATAAAAACTTCAATTAAAGAAAAAAAGGTATTGGTTACTCACAAAATCCAGGAGGACTCAAGAACCAAGTTCCGAGGCCAAAAACGATGGCCCCAAATCAGAGCCAGGCAGATGAGGATGCTGCTGTCACGGCGACCATGTGCAGCTGGCACCCCGAGTGGGCCCAAGATTTCTGGAATTCCCTGCCTCTGCCTCTCTAGCCCTGGACTCAAAATCCTGGGCACACGTCTGATTCATGAGGCCAAGGTTCCGCACTGAACACTAGCTGCAAAAGAGGCTAGGAAATCAAAGGTTTTGAATTTTCAGCTCCTTGCCTCCCATAAAGGGTGGCACCTATGAGGTTTTTGAAGATCTCTGAGATGGTCAGACACTAGACAGAAAGAAGGTTCACAATAATGGGGGCAAAGATTTTCAAAATAAACATTAAAATGGAGCTGAGTGGGATGTCAAGTAAACAGACATGATTATGATGGAATTTCACATAAGAAAACTTAAGAATATTTTAGAGGTCATACCAAAAAAGTATTCCCAGGCATTTTGTTTCTGAACAGAATAGGGGAAACCAACAAAGGGAACCATGTAAACAGCTTAAAAGAGAGAAGAAAAGCACCAGACATTTAAGAAATACAATATTTTAATGGAGAAAACCAATAGGTCTTAGGGGAAGCAGCGGTTCACATCAGACATGAAGAATAAGCCATTAAATGTATTTCAAAAGGTGGGTATTCCTTCCTATGCTCAGAGTAGTCAAAAATGTTTCTTTTATGTCACTTCAAACTAATCAAATGTAATGAACAACTTTGTACTGGTTATAGGGAAAGACACTAAAAAGCAATAGAGGGTTATCTGCCCTTACACAGCTCACAAGGAACTTCCGGTTCCAGGCAAGACAGAGGTTTAACATACCTTAAACATTTTCCACATAAAGACCTAGAAATGCTTGATAAAATTCACCAGAAGTTACTTTAGACGTGCAGTTAAACTCACAAGACAGAAGGAAAACCCTCAGGGTGCCAGGGTCGGAAAATGAACAGGAACCACAGCAGCGGCACATGAGCTGACACAGTGGCTACAGGGGAGTGAGCAGCACAGGGGAAGAAGTTTCAGTGACTTCCCACCTGGGCTTTGTTATCCACATAGTAACTGGGCTGGCCTTAGGCTTACAGGAAGGTGGAAACCTAGAACTAAAACCTTAAATAAAGTGGAAATTCTATGCATCCTCAGGGAAAGGACTAGAAAACACTCACCTAACAGCCCGGGAAGCAGACAAGAAAGTTTCTCTCTCCTTGGGCTGTAGGGAATAGTGGGAAAAAAGTATCTCCTGACAACTGGGCCTGTTATCACAGGAATTTGTGGCTCAGAATTATTTCAATTATAATACCTCAATGTTCCAGGAACTACAAAGCAAGAAATTAACATAAAAATTAGCCCAAGCCAGGATATCTAGAAGAAAGAAATTCATCTCCACTTTAGAGAAATACAACTTCACCGCAGGCCATGTGAGATCACCCCACAGATAAAATCTTGTTTAAAATAAGTAAAACAAAATTACTAAACACAATAGGAAACAATCTACTATAAGGAAGCCAACAAATAAAGACAGCTTTAGAACCCCAAGACCTTCTGATAAAAGAACATCAGAGTCCTGGCTGCTGTGGCTCAGTGGATTGAGTGATGGCCTTCGAACCAAAGGGTTGCTGGTTCAATTCCCAGTCAGAGCACATGCCTGGGTTGCAGGCCAGGCCCTCAGTAAGGGGCGTGTGAGAAGCAACCACACAATGACGTTTCTCCCTCTCTTTCTCCCTCCCTTCTCCACTCTAAAAATAAATAAAGAAAAAGAACCATCAGAGAAAGCAACTATAAAGGAAGTATACTTAAAATTACAAATATAAAAAAAAAAACCACACAACCATAAAAATAAGGTTCTATGGGAAAAAAACAAGCAAATTTGAAAATCAACCAACTAGAATTTTTAAAAATAGAAAATTTAGTCACTGAAATTAAACTCAATGGACAAGTTACAATAGGTTAGACACAGCTGAAGAAAAAGTAAAGCAATGAACATAGGTAATGGCCAGAAGGCAACTCAAGAGAAATAACGAGATGGAAAATCCCACAGAGTAGTGAAGTGATATGAAGAACAGAATGAGAAGATCTGACACATACCTAACTGAAGTTCTGAAAAGAGACAATAGAATATGGAGGTAATATTCAAAGAGATAGCGCCTGAAATTTTCCCAGCTCTGTGGTCATCAATAATCTCAAATTCGCCAACATAACCATGCTTCATCATCAGTTAGAGATTGGACGATGACGCTAGAGCACGGCCTAACAAGAGCCTGGCATTTGCCTCTCTCTCTGCCACTGTTGATACTCTTGAGAGCATCAGCCAGGACATTGGTGCCCACCATCATAATGACACAGAAAGATGGCGGAAAGAGGGAAAGAACTTTCTGGCTGTCAAGCACAGTAACCCAGAAAAAGGTGTGGTTGGCTGGAGCTAAAGTACGGTGTTCACTATTATCAGGCTAAAGAATTTGAACTTAAAGTAGGCAACAAGAATCAAATTTTTGAGCAAGTGACGTGATCGAAATTAAATCTCTGCCAGATTATCCCAGCAGTGGAGTGCAGGGTGGATACAGGAAGAGGAACCATAGGGCTTAAGTAACTTAGGAAACAATTACAACAGTCCAAGCCTTTCAAAAGACGAAAAAAATATTCCAATTACATGAACACAGACGCTTCAAAGAAAGACCCAGAAAAAAGGCAATGGGAATGGAGATGAAATACACAGGAAAGACGAGGAGGAGAGGGAGGGGAAGAATGGAAGTAAATAATTAGGGACATTTTGAGGGTGAAATGAAAAGGAGTCAGTGGACTGGGCAGCTGGGCTAAGTAAGGGGAGGCAGGGAAGGAAAGGGAAGAACTGCAGAGGGCACTGAGGCTGGGGCCTGAGTGCCTGAGGAACAGGGGCGGTCCACGGTTTTTCTCCAGGGATGTATCAGCAGTTTGCCCAGCAGATGTGGACACTAGATTGGAAAAGCCTTAGATTCTAGTCTAGGGTCTCTCTCCTAGACAAGCTACTTGGTTTCATAGGCTGTGTTTCTTCAGCTTTATAAAATGGGAGAATTTAAGAGATAATGAATTAAATGTTGGACCAATGTAGTGTTAAGGGAATTCAGAATAAATTTCTACCGAGCAGTGAGAAATACAGGTCTGGGGCCCAGGAGAAAGGCAGTACGAGCAGAGCAGAGCAGAAAATCGCCAACATAGAAGAGATGGATGGCTAAAGCTACTGGAGTAGATGAATGCCATTATTAAATGCATAAAGAGAAGAGGCCTGTGAATCTTGGGAAAACTCTAAACGCATACAGAAGAGATGGCAGCAGAAAGCTCAGAGGGGCACCAGTCTCACCAGAAAGGGGTGTCTAGAGGTGGTGCATCGTAATGAGATGACACATCACATTGGGAGAAGCGAGTTGTGTTCCGTTTTCCACTGCCAGCCAATCAATGTCCTCAGTGACTGATCAAATGTAAGGAAAACAAAAGCCTTTATCACAAACTTTCCCTTCTATACCTGGAAAACAATGACCCTTTGCTTTCATTAAAGTGTTAAACAAAGTCCTATTTCAAAGGAGTTTTTAAAAAGTGTAACTCCAATTTCACACAGACAGATACTTCATAATCTAAGCCTTCACAGAGCTGAAATCCTGCCTGACTCATCCTTGTAGTATGAAACAGCTGACCCAAGTTAGCCCAATAGGAAAGCTGGCTTCACCACATCAAGACTGAGAAAATGAAGTTCAGACTAGTCCAATGTAAGCCAAATCTGAATGACTTTCTGAAATTGTATCAAAAACTTGGATTTAGTTAACCCACAGCACAACACAGAAACATGGCTGGGACGCAGACACGATGTTTGTGGTTATTGTTCTAAAGGGAGGTTTTCCTCAAATCTTTCCTTTGAAGCTAGTTACACCAGACAAAAGACCAAGATCAAGAGTGTTGGGTACGTGGTATTCCCTGGATCTCTGTAATTCTTACTTCTCGTCCAAATAAGTCATGTTACACTCCGTCTGACTGGAGGAAACCCTCCTCCTTTGGTTTCTGCCTCCTGAAGCTCACCATCTCACAGGCAGCTGGGGCTAAAGGATCCCAATTTAGAGCAGAAGTCAATGCAAAGAATGGGGTTTTTCCTGCTCATTCTCAAATGAGCAGCCATTGAAATTGTACCACATTTCAAAGTCAAGGAAAGGCTAATAATCAAAAGGCTGTGACTTTTTCATGGTCATAAGCACCCAGAATTACTAGATCTAAAGATGAAGACTTATTCAACTTTTCCATTTTCTCAACAATATGGAAGTATTAACCCAGTTTAAAGCTTAAATTATTTCAACTGAAATTTGTCATAGGTTCCCTTGGGTAACAGGGTTTGGGCAAGAATCCAGGGCTAAATAACTGAATATAGTAAATGTTGAACTTCAGATCAGCGTGCTTTTCAATCCCTGACCAAAATAATTAGAACATAGCTGCTAAGCCTTTCCCATAAAAAAAAAAAAAATTCCCCACTCCAAATTAAAATTCTACCCCCCCCAAAATCTGATCAGAACACTGATTGTTATGCTTTGGACAAATGACATTCTTCACTGATGTTTAAATATTTGGAAATACACAGGAACTTCTAACACTAAAGACCTGAGAGAGAAGCAGCACCACATTTTAAAGGATGTCCACAGCCCCTAAATTGGCTCACAACTTCCCTTGGGGTTTATAAAACTCAGATTTTTACCTGAATTCTTAAATGACTGAGAATTAACTCTGATGATTTGATACAGGGTGGAGACTATCTACAGGCAAAACCTAAAATCTTATTCTTTCTTTAACACTTGAAAAGTGCACACAAATGTAGCATGAGTTTAATTCTTGGGGAAAAAAGTATTTTTCCGGTACACATTTTCAAAGGAAGGGAAATTTTAAGCCACAGCTCAAACTAGCAGTTTGTGACAGCCCAGTTAACATAACGATCGTGGAGAAAACCGTGATGACCGGTAATGGCGCGCAGAAATGGGCTCTCACCTGTCACGGGGCAGGTTTCAAAGGGGTATTGCCTAAGTAGCAACACCTGTTAGGATTTAGGGAGCACACACATTTGATGAGCCAGCAATCACACTTCTAAGAATCTACCCTCCAGAAATAACAGCATAAGAATATAAAAATATGTGTGCAAAGAATTATTATAGAATTACTCATAACTGTAAAAGTTGGAAAGCTAATGTTTAATAAAGGAATGACTACTCAAATTACAGAATATTCACACAATGAAATGCCATGCAGGCATAAAAAAATGGAGTTTATACTCAGCCTGGCAAGATGCCCAAGGTAGACTGTTAAATAAGCATTCAAATTGCGGACTAACATAGAGTGAGTTCATTTCTGTTTTAATGTATATGTGACTACAATATATTAGCGTAGAATAAAGAAAAATCTGCACAAAACTGATAACCAGTTAACAACAATTTGCCTCCAGGGCTGGGAATGAAGAAAAGGCAGCAAGAAAATTTCACTGCCTGCTTTCTGAAAAAATTTAAACAGTGGGACTATGGGTCATTTTTACTTTATTATTTGCAATAAAAAACAAAACAAAAACAAAACCAACAATAAAAGCTTCGCATATCAAAGACAAAATGAGAAGAGAAAAATCATCTTTACTTTCTAAACATAATGGTGGAGTTGAAAACAAAACAGTCTAATGAAAGAAAAATGCAGAAACTGTACAGCTTGTAGAACTCTCATTCCAAAAGACTAGTCTAATTAGCCAAAGAAAAATGTGCAGTGCTCACACACCCAACCTTGCTCATGCTTCAAGTTCCTGGAAGCTTGCCAAAGACAAGCTCTCTTTTCTGGGAGGATTCTGCCCTCTAGTGTACACTAAGAGAAGCTAAAACACATGCAACAAAGCAATAAATTACTGAAATTCAGTGATTTCATTAGTGAAATGGGTATTTCCATCTCATTCCTAGAGCATCACAATTTTGACCTCAAATGGAAGTCTCCATATCCTTGTTCCTAAACCAATTTCCTATTAATCTAATGAACAAAATAAACTGATGAGCAGGAGAAAACCAGAGGCACGGACACATGGAACAGACTGATAGATCTCCGAGGGGAGGGGTGTGGGGGATGGAAGAGATCAGCTGAAGTATATATACGCCAGGCACGGACACAGAAAACAATGTGGTGAAGGTGGCCAGGTGCTTGGTGGAGGGGGGCAAAGGGCAGGGGGATGGAGGTTTTAAAAAAAAAATCAATTTCCTATTATCATACTGAGTAAACTTTGTGAACATTGTAACTTCAGCTACCTATTCTTTCTATTCTTCCCTACATTCCCAAGATGTGCCCAAAGCACTCTACTAACTCATATTTCACACCAAGAAAAATCTGGCACAATCAAAGGTACAGAAATACAGCAAAATAGCCCTGGCTGGAGGAGCTCAGTGGATTGAGTGCTGGCCTGCGAACCCAAGGGTTGCTGGTTTGATTCCCAGTCAGGGCACATGCCTGGTTTGTGGGAAAGGTCTCCAGTACAGAGTGCTCGAGAGACAACCACACACTGATGTTTCTCTCCCTCTCTTTCTCCTTCCCTTTCCCTCTCTCTAAAAATAAATAAATAAAATCTTTAAAAAAAAAGGAGATAGCAAAATAAAGTTTTGAAAGTTTATAACAGATATAAGCACCTGGCTCTTAAACTCAGATATTTGGAACTTGTTGGGACTGTAATTTAAGGCCAAAGGAAAAAGGATGCTTTGTGCAATAAAGTCCATCTCCTCATCAGATTTGCTAAGGACACCAGAGTATGTTCAACTCCAGGCAACCGTGAAAACCACTAGAGACACTTCCTAGGTTCATAGCATTTGCTGTAAGTATTCAATCCAAATTGACATAGGTTACCCCATCCTGGTGATCATAAAATGGAAAAAGTTCTTGCTTTGAAAGCTTTTCTATGTTCAGGATCTCACTGAGATGCTCACATTAGCATGTACTTCATTGCTTACTTCAAGTGTCAAATATTGCCCCCTTCCCCAGCAACAAAAATAAAATAATTAATTCTTTTAATTCTATAATTCTCTCCATAATTCTTTGAGTTACCAGCTTGGCCTGGAACAATCTCTTCAAATCAAGAATGTAAATGAGAACGAGACTACCTTTAATAAATTCAATATATTCCAACTATTCATGGGGAAATCTTAAAAAAATTATTTAATTTTAATTTCAAATCCATTTACTCTATATGTGTAAGACCTATAGAAGTATATGTTAAAAAGCAAGTTAAGAATAAATTAAAATCTAATGAAACAGAGTTTAGCATCCATTGAAGAGCTTGAAAGTAAAAATCTTGCCCCAAGATAAAGCACATCATTCTGGAGCTGATAAGCAATATAACAGCAGTACCACCAAGGCTGCCAGAATCAATCACTTCCACTTGCTGCACTAGCTCCTGGAAACATCCTCTTAAAAGCTATTTCTAACTAGTCCTACCCAGAACAAATGGCTGCCAGAAGAAAGGCACTTAACCCAAGCTGGTAAGGGTCTATCTCCTATCTGACCCCCTTGGCCACACCCTCACATATGCTGCCTACCACGAGGATTCAGACCTCAGCTGCAGTTCATCAGCAGACAGAAACAGTGACAGCCATCATTCCCCCAGCTGACCACACTGTGTCCACAGCTTCCTTGTTGATATTGAGTTCCTTGTGGAACTCAATTTTTAAATCATGCTAGCCCCTTAAATTTCACGAGAGGAATGAGACTGAAATAGTGGAGACTGGCCACAGTTAATGGGGAAAAGGCTTACAAAGGAAAAGGGAGGAAACAGTCATCTCACTGTTTCCTTCAAAAGTAACAAAATATGAAATAGCTTTCAAAGAGTCTTTCATCAATTATAAAGCTGAAGAAAGACGCTTTTTAATACCTACAGCTAATGAGGAGGGTGAGAAAGAGGGTGTGGCACAGTGGCTAAGAGCCCAGGTTTTGGTCTCAAGTAGATCTGGACCGGAATCCTGAAATACACATAGCACTGAGCCTTAAATTTGGTAAATAAGTTGTCAACAGAAGCTACGTAGTCTTTTTGAAAAAGGTAAGAAATGTTTAACCTGCACTGTGAGAAGATAATAGGTCTGACATTTCATCTAAAGAACTGGTTCCAAAGGAAACTGATCTGATTACAAAAGAACATGCCGTCCCCGAGTGTGAAACACCTGACTACAGGAACCAAGCAGGTAACAGGTGAGGGAAGCAGCTGGGCAGGGACCAGAGCAGGGACCAGAGCAGGGCAAACCCCGTCCACTCTGCTCCAGTTCATTGCTGCTGTAAGGAAAGAGGGAGGGCCGTGGCACAACTTCTCATTTCTGAAGAAAAGCCAGTAATCCAAATTTTTATGTCAATTTTCCTGATTTTTAAACACTGACCAACCAGGGACTCCAGCTTCCTAACACAATGTGTCTCAAAGGGGACATTGCTGGCATTTTGGAAAAGAAAGTTCTCTGTACAAACTGTCTTAAGCAGTATATCGTCTTAGTATCCCTGAACCCTACCAGCGGTCTCAAGTCCTATGACAACCAAAATACGTCACCTCGCATTTCTGAACACCTCTCCCTGGCAGTACCACATCTGCTAAGAATAACAAAGTTAAACTCAAAGTTAGTGGGAAGGTCAAGAACATCTACTTACAAATAGTTAATAGAATAAGGACAGGGACAGCCCAGAGTCAACTAAAACCAAAATTCCGAATTATCATCAAACAAGAAACCTCACCGAATAGAAAGCTTACAGGTATTTGTGGGAACAAACCAAGGCCTAATTCCTTCTCCTTATGTCTAGAATTAATTACGACAGAAGAAAACTGCCTTACCTTTTCTGCAGCCATTGCTTGTATAGTGTTGCTAGACCTTAGTTTTCCGTCAATCTTTCTTCCTAGAGCAGGCCCTTTCAGACAGAACTGCACATGCTTCACGTCGTGGTGGAAGAAATCTAGGTACCCAAGTCCCCCACCCCTTGGTAACTAATGCTCCTAGATCTTTCTTACGGGTCACTCTCCCATTCAAGACCACATTAGAGTTACCATATGACCCAGCAATTCTACACCTGGGTACATACCCAAGTGACATAAAAATGCATGTACATATTAAAACCTGTATATGAATGTTCATAGAAGCATTATTCATAACAAGCAAAGATGGAAACAAATCTATGTCTATCAACTAATATACTACAAAATGTAGGATATTCATACATGAAATGTTATTTGGCCATAATGAATGAAGTACAGACAGATGAATGAACCTGGAGGACATTATGCTAAGTCAAAGCAACCAGGCACAAAAGGATGAAAAATATTGTACGTTTCCATGTATAGGAAATGTACAAAAAGGCAAATCTAGACACAGAAGATAGATGAACGATTACTCAAAAGTGGGAAAGAGAGGTGGGGATGGAAATGAAGAGCGACTGCATTTCTTATGGGGTTGATAAAAACTTCTTGTGGTTGCATAGCTTTATGAACGCACAACTCTGAATATGCTAAAAGCCAATGAACTGTAAAATTTCAGTTGTTGAATAAATAAATACAGCTCAGAAAAGCTGTTTTTAGAGGGGGAAAAACACATTTTAAATTATTAAATTCACAAATACCACTTTGTTCTCATATAGACTAGAGTCCAAAAAATATCATAGGTTACATCTGCTAGAATACCCACTTCCTTCTAGTTATCTTAATTATTACAATGACCAGTAAGCTCTCACTTATAAAATTTAGTGAAATAAGCAGACTTCCCTCTTCTGGAATGGCCACTGTCTGGGTCATTAAGTAATCCCAACATGTTCAGTTGGCCCTTGAACAATGTGGATTTGAACTGTGTGGGTCCACTCATACATGAATTTTTTCAACTGACCCATGCAGTTCAAACCTACACTGTTCAAAGGTCAGCTGGAGCTGGGAATCTTCACAGGCAGAGGGCAAATTTAAGTTATACTCAAATTTTCTTCCTGGGCAGTCAACATTCCTAACCGTGGGTTGTTCAAGGGTCAACTACATCTATTCACCAGGCACAGGCAGACACAGGCTGACTGATGAGGCATTTCATGAGAGCATCAAACCAGACCGTAAAGTCAGATTGTAGCTTGTCTTTTGTTGGTGTTGATGTAAATACTCCATTAGCTTTGAAATGCTCCTGTCAACATGAAAGCTACTGTTTTAAAAACAGAAGAGCCTGTCCTGGCTGGTGTGGCTCAGCGGACTGAGCCCCAGCCTACAAACCAGAAGGTCGCCAGTTTGACTCCCAGGCAGGGTGCATGCCTGGGTTGTGGGCCAGGTCCCCAGTTGGGGGCATGCGGTTTCTCTCCCCCTTTCTCCCTCCCTTCCACTCTTTCTAAAAAGTAAATAAATAAAATCTTTAAAGAAAATCTTCACATCTAATATGTAAAAATAAATAAAATTAAAAAAATAAAAGAGCCTAAAAAAATTAACATAGGTCAAAGGTCTAATCGATCATCATAGTAAGAGCTTCTGATGAAAAATTACAACCATTTTCACCTAATATTGTGGCAATATCAGATTTTTGTTACTTTAAGTGAAATGTTCAATGCTCTCTATCAAAAGACTACATATTACTTAAAAATTTAAAAACTTTAAAAAGCCAAAAACTAATATTAACTCACACCCAGGGAGTTTGGGAGAGATTAACTGCTCAGACAGGAAGACTCTGTTGCATAAATTAGGGCTCCTGGGAACTGATTAGTCATTAGGCTGAATACAGATAAACCTCAGAAAGTCAGGAATTATTACTGTCTTCTCAAGTCTTTAGTCTGGGTCTTTGATTTTTATTATGACACTGATCAATTTTCTCTCTCATAATTTTGGGGCAAACACTGCTAAACTGAGACCACCCATGATACTGTTTGAGACTTAACAATAAAGCTCCCCCCACTTTTTAGGTCAATCCCAATCTACAGGAGTGAGCAAAAGTGGGTACAGTTGTGAGTACACAAAACACAGAGTTTATTCTTGTAGTATTTATTATTGGTAACTGTATTATTTGTCATCTTATTATTATTGTTATTTCGTATCTTTACTTATGATTTATCTTTTAGGTAATGATGGATGGTTTCAACCTACTTTTGCCCAACCCTGTATAAGGAGGTAACTAAATAATAAGCCCTTAATTAAACAAGCTAGAGCCTATGGCTAGGGTTATAAACTTCAATGAGACTAACAGTCCACTAGTAGCCCACTGCTGGAATAAGGTTAAGTAGTAAATGTGGGGTTAAAGGCTGACCAGCCAGATGCCCACGAATGCTGGGAGAAGCTGGATGTAAGGGGCCGACAACACTGGTGGTGAAGACAGAGGGGTGTCTGGGGCAGGGATGAAGTGGACCAAGAGTTGAGAGTAACAAAACTACGGGAATCTGAACACACCGAGCATGGTGCTTTCCACACCAAAAGTCAAGAGTGCTTCCTGTCATCTCTAATTTGGGCCTCTGATTAAAATTGGATGTTTGCGTTACTCCATTCCCAAGCATAAACTTTGGCTTTTTATAGCCTAAACAGTGTGCTATTTTAAACATGTGGAGGAAATGCATTTTCAGTTATCAGCATTTGCTCCTGTGAATCTGTTCTTATTTGCTAGCAAAGGATGTGGGACAGGATGTTTCACTCTGTTGCTCTTGTTTTCCTGTATTGCTTACATCTGTTTAGAGAGAAGAAAAACAAATAAATAAAGTGTTTCTGCTGGACAATGTCTATAAACTGAAGCAACTCCAAAAATGAAAATGAAAAGTCTGTGGAAAAAATATCACAATTTCTTTTGATAAACTGGATCACTCCTATAGGTTTTCCCCCTGAAAAGACTTTCCACACCATGCACATGTAGCCAGGCAGATACGAGTGTCCGCACTGATAAAACGTACCCACTTAGATGCCCCAGATCAGCTGACTCCCTCCTGACCCTGTCTCTTCCCAAGCACAGTTACAACTGTACAAGCTTTCTGAGATAAAAAAAAAATCATGCCAACCTTGAGGGTCATCTTCTAGATTTAATCAGAAATTCAAAGTACACTGCATAACTCAATGAGTCCCCGCTTTCATTTACAACTCTGAGGGCTTTTTCACTCAGGCAGACATATCCTGGTGATGGTACGTTCCATTATAGTTTTCAGAAAAACTGATTCTGATCAACTTTCACTTTACCCCTTTATACGAGAAGTCAGCAGTTCATGAATCTATGGAAAGATATTTCATCAGCTGGGCCCTCCAGATTCCCCTAAGCCCTCCATGCTGCTCTCTGCCCAGATGCGGTCCTGTATGGACAGAAGACTCTTCCGGATCAAATCTTACTCAGATTCGTT
Organism: Macrotus californicus; assembly: GCA_007922815.1. Taxonomy (NCBI): domain Eukaryota; kingdom Metazoa; phylum Chordata; class Mammalia; order Chiroptera; family Phyllostomidae; genus Macrotus; species Macrotus californicus. The sequence continues at coordinate 11,694 of VMDR010011262.1, read as the reverse complement.
TGAGCCCTCTTTTCAACTAGGCCTTAGTCTTGGCCTCTGTTCTTGCTGGGCTTGCATAGCCCAGTTTTAGCAAGTGTCCTGCAAAGTCAGTTTAAAGAGAATCCGCCATTCTTAGTATCTGATCAGTCCCATTATCTGATCAGGTTCCTCAACACCTTTGATGTGTAATTCCTAGCCTGCCTTCAGCAAGAACCCTGTTAGGTGGGTTCAGCAAGAATTCCCTCACCCCTGAGGTTTCCTCTTAGTCATAGTCCATCCACTGACCGGCCCCCTCTCATTCTGCTCCTTGGCTATGAATCCCAAGCTGTCTTTGCTGTATTCAGAGTTGAGCCTGCTCTCTTTCCCCTATTGTGGTAGTCTTAATATCTATGGCAATAATCTTGAGTAAGTCTTCCTTACCAGTTTAACAAATGTTAGAATAATTTTTTCTTTCACAAAACTCACTGGTCAATCAACCAATGAATGCATAAATAAGCAGAACAACAAATCAGTATCTCTCACTCTCTCTAAAATCAATAAATTAAAAAAATAATAAAATTTAAAAGACTCAGTGGTCAATGGAGCATCCTGGCAAGAGATGGGAGGGAGAAAAGAATGGGCGATCTGGGCATTAATTCCCCCGGCTTCTCCCTGGAGGGTCCATCACTCAAGTGAAGGTCTCAGCTCCTGTCAGGAAGCCCTCTCTCTCTGCCATAAACTGCTCCCCCCCTTGCCTCTTTAGGTCCAAGGGTGGTAATGGAGCTGCATTATCACCAGCCCTGGAGACACCCATTATTCCTATCCCTGTGGTTTTCCATCACTTTGTGAGTTATCAAACTCTCCTCAAAGTGCCCTAAGTTGAGGATGCCAACTGTTTCCTGCTGGGTGTCCCTAATATAGATATCCCTGCAGATTTCCTCCTAAAACGGCCATTAGCTCTTTTAAGAAAGGAAGGCGTGGTTACAAAAGGCAGTCATCTTTCCATGTGAGGGGCTTAGTGACTTACACAAGCTGACCTGCTTAAGCTGCCACTTCTCCCTCCTCGGGTACCTTCACAATCATAGTAACAGAGTATTTTCTGAAACATGGTTTCCAAGTAGAATCTCTAAGTATCCACAGGAATTATTTTCACCCTGCAGAGGTTGTGGTAAAAAAATAACGGCGCAGGCTGCATGTACCCGAGAGATACACTCATTACCAGCATGTGCTGAAATGTAAAAAAAAAATAAAACACTGCAAATTTGCACTTACCATATTTATACAATAAAGTACGTAATTTTTACTTATTTTCAGTTACAGTCTAGGAATTATTAAAGAAATAGAAAAACATAAAGAATAAAAATTTTTCTTTTCAAATAAATGGAAACATGGATATTGCTAAAAAATACAACCAAAAAATGTTTTTAATATTAATTGATCAAAATCTTCAATAGCTGACTTTGCAAAACCTTTGTCACAGTCTTCACAAACAATACTGCTATGTTCTAAGCATTGCTATTGCTAAGGCATAAATACTTTTCACAACACTTGCACAAATATATTGATAAGCAGCTCTAGTAGCATTCGCTGAAGTTCTTCAACATCTCCTGGATTATCGAATCAACATATTTGTCCAGCCACTTTCAATGGTAAACGAAAAGAAAATACGCAATACTGACTTCCAAGTTCACACACACACACACACACACACACACACACACACACCAACTACGCCAACACTAACTTTGGAGTTCACGTTCTCTCTTAGATACAACTTACTATCATGTATCACACACCCTTACAAAACATGTGTTATAACCAAACTGATGACTTAAACATCATGGATTAGCATTAGTCACGTACAAACGTGCAGCTAGTCATGACTTTGAACCTATGCACTTGATGTATGTAACAATATTTAAGGAAAGAATTTGTTTGTATCTCTCAGATCAGCCATGACCTCCACAGGGTTAAGAAAGCCAAGGAGGCTAGAAGTGAAAATTGTGCTAGATGAAACTATGCTAGAAACCTAAGGCAGAAGAATGTTTGCCTTCACATCTATCTGACACTTAATTTAGAGGTAACTTTCACCGTAACACTTTTAATGAAAGCAAGAAACATTATTTAATAGTACCAGATGCAAGCCCGGTAACTCAAGTAAAAGCCTGCGAGGCTAATTCCATATGTAGTCTAAAGCAGTATTTTTTCAAATTCAGGTTGTAGTAGATTGTGAATTCAATTCAGTGAGTCCTAAAATTTCAAAAAATAACACATACTCGACATAATGTAAGATAGGAAATCAAAGTTCATCCTATATAGTAAAGGAAAATGTTATTTCACCAACTTTTAATTTCACTCTTTTACACACCTACATTTATAGGTTTACCAGGGCACACTAAAATGTTTTCCTTACTATGAGTGGCAGTCAGTAAAGTATACAAGCTACTGGTCTGAAGAGAATCCCTTTCAAACAATATAATGATTATAAGGTTAAAAACACGCTGTTTCAGCCTACAACCTCACTTTTAAAAAATCTCAACCCTCACTCAAAATACACTTTATTTTGTGACAAGTACATCAATAGCTGAACTAAAAATGTTATGAAACAATATTTACTCTATGTGATGCACTATAATATTTTTTTATTCTATTCCACTTCTTTTAAATGATGATTGCAAACCACAGCTTAAAAACTTCTGAGCCAGGCCCGGGAAACTCTATTCACATTATGCTAGTCCTTCTACCACTGCCTTCGCCGGTGTTTACATCACTTCCACTGCGGTAGTAAGCATTCAGTCCTTTTCCTTTTTTGGCCCCTGTGTACTTACTACATGACTTCTGCCACCTAGTCGCTTCAGGGGGCAAGAAACACTTGGAGTAAGAAGCAAATACAGAGCATGAAGCAGATGTGGACATAGCTCCAGCCACCTGTCCTTGCACTCACCGCCACGGCATCCCTGAAAGCAGCATCTTACTAAAGCACCTGCAGCTCAATGCCTGAGGACTGAGGACAGGTGGAAGCAGCTGAGCCAGTGACGGTGGGAGCTGAAGGATAAATATCCCAGCCTTGCCATGTTCTTCACCGCCCCCCTGAGTTCCCCAGCCGGACTGAGTACCAGCCACCACCAGCAGTTATTTGCTGGGTAACGCACCATGTGCTGGCTTCCTTCTCACCTCCTTCCACCTCCCTACTGGGGCTTCCTGGAATCACCTCTCACGTTAACGACTTGCACTCAAACCTTTGTCTCAGGGTCTGCTTCCGGGTAAACGCAACCCTGGTGAGCACACTAGTGTAACCAAGTGTGATTTAGAGCCAGGGTTGCAGATGAAAGAGGCCTGTCCCAGACAAGCTCATAATCTGATAGGAAACCAATGATTTTTTTTTCAAATGTAAAAAAAGCCACTTTACTGTTCAAAACAATGACATATGTATGCTTGGGTAGAGGAGGAAGAAGTGGCAAACTCTGACAGAAGGGCCAGAGAAGTCCCTCTAGGTGACTTTTCTCCCCTAAATACCTCAGGGACACAGAGTTCCCCACGGGAGCCAGCAGGTGATCGGTGCTACCTACAGGATATGGCCCACATTCACTTCTCTGGAGGCAGCGTCCTGGCTTCTCATATTTACTTTGAGGCTTTACATCTCACACATAAGCTAAGAAGAAAGAGATTTTTATTTTCTCCAAGGAGAAAGAATTCTATTCTGGTCTTCAGCTAAAAATAACTCAAGTAATATGGAAAATATGAAAGAAGAAAGACTATTAAGTTCCTGAAAATGTGTTAATAGAATTATTTGTGAATCAGCTTTGACCTTATTATGTTCCTTTGAGGTCCCTGGGGGATGGGAGTACTCAACCCAAATCTTCATTAGACGTTCTGAAGAACTGCTGAAATTTTCATTTAGAAATTCTTTCTTAGATACAAGGTTTACTACGTACGTCTTCAGCCCTGTGATCAGCACTGTAAATCAGCACTTTTTTCAGGCTGATATACAATGAGAGACATATAGCTAATTTCCCTTTGCATTTTCCACTTGGTAACTATTTCAGCAAAGGCAGGGCAGCAGCATGATTTCGTCTCTCAGAAAAGGAGCCATGACAGCTGCAGCTAAGGTGCGCCCTCATCGAGAGAGCAGCTTCTCCAGTCTGCCAGGTGCGCTTGCACCTGGGCCTAGAATACTCACCCTGACCCAGCAGGGAGCGACGGCGGAGTTGAAGAGACATTAGCCTGTGGTTTTTCTTGATCATTTTGCTTGAAGAAGGATTTGGCCTCTTTAGATGTAGCATCCACTTCCTTAGTCACCCTGTGCCGAGGAAGGAGACATTAAGTTTCCAAAAGGAATACAAAGACGGAAACAAAATCTAAAGAGGGAATGAACGAGGACAAGGAAAATGCCCACTGGGCCTTCAGTAAGTTCTGGCTGCTGAGCTTTATGATTTCAAGTGTGCTACATCAGTTCCAGATAAAGACATGTTCCCGTGCTAAATGAAACGATAATGCATTGAGGTTTGATCTCTGTAAAACCCCCTCCACATTTTCATCAGCATGAAACACGGCGGTAGTCACTACTGAATCACAGCCCTTGTGGGTGACTGCTGTGAAGGCTGGAAAAGGCCCTCGCATCGCACCTCATGTGGAGATTAGGACTTACACTGAAAGGCCCAGTACAAGTTGGAGTGGGGAGATGGGATATTTGGGAGGAACATACTGGTGTTATTTCAAAGAGAAAACCAACAGCACAAACAACTAGAAATACTCTGTAGAAGGTTCCTAATCTACACCTAAAACAAACCAAATATGAAACAAGACCCTTGAAAACTGGCTAATTCGGCACTCATCCGGGATTGGTCAAAAACTTTAACTGAGAATTCTGCCAACTTCCGACCTGCAAAAACCGCCCTCAATAAAACTGATGACCAGCTAAGGAGCAAACAAGGGTATTTATGGTGTTTAAAATTTCAGATAAAAAAAGAGAAATGTCTAATGGCTGCCTAGGCTTCTCAATTCAACAAAAACCTCTGAGGGGTTCTGTTTAAATTCTAATCTATCTGTAGGAGGGTCAAAAATTACAGTCATTGTATTATGGATGTTTAACCAGCGCATCCAGAATAAGACCGGCCAAGAAAAGTGACAGCTGAATCCCGTAAATTCCACCTTTGCAGGAGGCAAGTCTCTCTCTTCTCTCCTTCCTTCTGGGCTTCCAGATCCAGGTGCTCTTATTGAGAGCCATCTCACTCCTACACTCAGTACTGTGTCACCCACAAAAGTGACAGAATGAAAGTTTGAGGGTTTTGTATTAAGAACCTTCACTGGGAAAGAAGGCCAAGCTAATCTTGAAGGGTGACTTCAAAAACAAAACCCGAAACTCTGTCAGTCCCTGCCCAGGCTCTCGTGACGGCTCAGTACGACCCGGGGAATCCAACGTAAGCTGCTGAACCTCGCCTTCACGACCCTCTGAAATCCAGACCTACTTTCTCTCTGGCTTAATTCGCGTTTCCCTCACTCTCCCAAATGAACCTCTCAATAGTAAGAGTTGAGAGTCAAAAATAAGAGAATTTATATGATAGGTTAAACCATCATTCAGCAAATATTCCTTCCCTCTTGACCAAGAAGATAAATTCCCCACCCCACTGATATCAAGCTTGGACATGTGACTTGTTTCAGTGGTCAGAGAGATGCTAACTGATTTGACAGTAATAGAAGTTTTAATGTGTTTCTGTTCTTTCATGTGCCTCTTGACACCCTCTGGACATGCCTCAGGCAGCTGCTGGTCCGAGGTGGGTGAAAGACCCACGCTACTGATCTGAACCCACCAGTAGCTTGGAGCCAAGCCTAGATCAGCTGAGCGCCAGACGGCCAGAAACACACCAGCAACAAATAAAGGCTTATTGGTGCATACCACTGAGCCCTGGGACGGTTTGTTACACAGCAGTTCTGTAGCAAGAGCTGACACATTTACAGTTCATGAGTAAAAATTAGATTTTAAAGGGTTAGGTTACTTTTCCAAGACCAGTCATATTAAGTAGCAATGCTGGGAAGAACCCTGTACATGTGGGAACTATGAAAAAGAAAATGACATGGCCTCTACCCTTAAGGGGCTCACAGTCTATCAGGGCAGCCCCCCATGGAAACAAGTCATGAAAACATACGATCTATAGTAAGTGCCGTAAAGGAAGCATGGAAAAAATACAACTGTGGGAACATTTCTGTTCATTTCTTCGTGTCCAGTCCTATTCATGTTCACCGGGAAACAAATTCTATAAACTGGTGTATTTCTCTCAAGGGCTTTGCTAATCGATTACTCAACCTAGAAGAACTCCACTTTTAACAAGCAATAAGAAGAAATTCAGAGATCAAAGTATTTTCAAGTAGGAGTGGTCTCCATTGCAGACCACTTCCAATATACAAGAAGGAACCTTGACAGGAAAAGGCCCACTACTGGCAGTAGTTAATACAAGTGTTATCAGCTGAAATTCCATTTTAAGTTCATTTTCACTTACTCAGAACTTCCTCAAAAGTCTTTATTTAGGCAGAAACTTTCCATGACTGGCCTTTTCCAAAAGGTGAATCATTTAGGAAAGTTTTAGCTAATTGGCTCAGCTGGTTAGGTGATAGGGAAGGATAAAAAACACTATTTTTCCTCATTCCCCACAGTTAATAAGCTACACATTTTTTAAGTGGGGAAAAAAACAAAACAAAAGGTAAAAATCCAAAATTTAACAGTCATAATATAATTAGAAAAAGCTAAAAGATTAACTTTGTGCTATCGCTACCTTATACTTACAAATTATTGTCATCACTACCTCTCACATTTCTTAAAGATGCAGTAATGCTCTTAACTTGATACAAAGACAAAAAGAAAAAGCAGAACAATGACATAAAGAGATTAAAAGATATGCTCAAATCTCTATACCAAGTTTGCATCTGGTTGTCAATTAAAATTCAGGCCTCCCAAGTTCCTACATAAGAGTTCCTTATGATATCTAAATTTAAGTATAAATAATTTAAGTTAAAAAAATCCTGCCAAATTGCCAACTATTAATAGGGGTTTAGTTTGCTTTAGAAGGCAGTTAGAGAACTTTTGCTTGCCATGTCACATATCCCTGTAATGTATGTTTTTAAAATAAGCACATATTACTTTTGAATACGTGTGGTGTATTGACTGAAAAAGCGCTTCCCTACTTATTTCTTGGAAGGTACAATGCTGCCCTCTTCTGACAAATCGTAAAAATAGCAGGCTCCCTGAAAATGTATGAAGTATTTGAAATTACCACTCGTTTGTCTTAAAAGTGAAATAGGAAATTTGTGTTGGACAACCATGTTAAAAAATAGTGATAAGTCCACAAAATTTAATCTGATCAGGAAATGTAATGATTTCTCAGAGTAACAGTTATTCACCAGCTTTTCTTACTCTCATGTAGGGCCAATGGTTAAATTATACATCTTTCTTTAGATATCCTACATGACACATGGACAATAATGCAAGCCAAGAAGAAGTTCTAAAGATTTTAAATCCTTTTATTTCTAGTGGCGTATTAAACACTTTCTGTATTACTTTTGTAGGATTTCCTATTAGAAGTTTACCATCAGTGGTCTGCTATCCTCTATTGGACAACTTCTACGGTTTCCAGTGTGCTTTCTGGTAGCAAAATATATTATTAATTCACATCATTAAGAATTATTGAATGGATCCCCAAAATGACTGATTGCCAAGAAATAGGGTGTTTTTACAGTGAAGAAATCTGAAAGAGGCAGCCTAAGTGCTCTAACGTACCACCGCCCACACCAGGTGTTACTGATGTACCGCACGGAGGAGAACAAAACATCAATGTAGTATTTTTGCTGAAAGTGATTAATCTGACACTAATCATGAGGAAACAATTCAACAATCCAAATTAAGAGACATTTTACAATACAAAAGGGCTAAAAAAATATGTCAAGAAATACAAAAAGGCTTAAAAACCATTCTAATTCCAAGGAGGCTAACAAAGACTAAATGCAGTGTATAATCCTAAACTGGATGTGAAATTGAACAAGAAACCCAGTTATAAAGAACATTATTGGAATAACTGGGGGGAAACCTGAGTAGAATCACAGATAGAGCTACTTAAAATGTGGGCTGCAAAACTACCCGTTACTGGTCCAAGATGAAATAGGTACAGAAATAGTAAGTACTTAGAAACTTGCTTGCAATTCGACAGTGTCATAATATTCAAGACATGCTCAGTGGACTCACCGCAGGAAAAAGGATAGACAGGAACTCAGGTATTGCCAAACTCACAAGGTGGTCGCGAGCTATCAGTGTATTGCTAGTCACGTGCAGTAAGATCACATTAGAATGTTTAGGTGATTTGGTCAACTAACACACCAAACATGATAAAATGTAAACATTTATTTTTTAATTATAATTTTTTCAATTACAATTGACACAAACTATTATTCTGGTTTCAGGTGCACAGCATGGTGGTTAGACACTTGACTTACAGACTGACCCCCTGCTAAGTCTTGTACCCACCTAACACTAGACACAGTTACTGCAGTGTTACTATGTTCCTCCTACGCTGCACTTTATATCCCCGGGACTGTTTTCTAAGTACCAATTTGCATTTAATTCCTTCACCTTTCTCATTCAGCCCTCAACCCCTCTCCCACCTGGCAACCATCAGTTTGTTCTCTGTATCTATGAGTGTTTCTGTTTTGTTTGTTCTTTAGATTCCATATATAAATGAAATCATAGGGTATTTGTATTTCTCTGTCTGACTTATTTCACTTAGCATAAGACCCTCTGGGTCCACCATCAGTCACAAATGGTAAGATTTCATTATTTTTTATGGCTGTATATATTATATGCTGTGCAAGGTATATTTTATGCTGTATATAATATACAGTATAATATATCCATATTATATTGTATATATGTACCACTTCTTTATCCAATCATCTATTGGTGGACACACAGGTACCTTTCATATCTGGGCTACTCTAAGGAATGTTGTAATGAACACAGGGATGACTGTCTTTTCAAATTAGTGTTTTGAATTTCTTCAAATTAATATCCAAAAGTGGGATTATAGGCATTTATTTTTATAAATTATTTTTACAATAATTTAAATTGTTAACAAAGTGTGACTTTTAAAAATTATATTTTAAATTAGTTAACTAAATTTTAAAAAGTAAAACTGGTATTCTTTAATCCTAATTTACTGATGGCAAAAGAAGCCTCACTGTTTTGTAAAGAAAACACGTCTTTTCGAACGCAGCAGTAGTAACAGATCACACGATGACAACGGACATAACTGCAAAGAGTGACGGCCAACCCAAGTCACTCTGCCTTTCATCTGGGCCCTCTCACACTGACTGTCGCCTGTGGTCACGCAGTGCTGAAACCACAGTGAGTCCTCTGAGGTGATGTTCTGGCTAATGAAGCATCTACATATAAGACATAAGGGAATGAGTTCTTATTCAAAGAATTCTTTGCAATAAAGAGTACTGAACTAAAAAGCCAGTAAGAGCAGATGCAAAATCCCATTCATTAACATCAGTGTACTGCAGCCTGCGGAGGAAGGAGTGCTTTTGGTTACTAACTAAAAAACAAACAAAAAACATTGCCAAGACCCTAGAAAAGTCTGTATCAAGTATGTCTGCTTGGAAATCTTGATGAATCTGTGACAAAGAAGGTAGTTCAAGCCCTGACCAGGTGGCTCAGATGGTTAGAGTGTCATCCCACGCACCAAAAGTTTGTTGTGGGTTCGACTCCCAGTCAGGGCACATACCTACATTGTGGGTTCCATCCTGGGTCAGGGTGCGTATGGGAGGCAACTGATCGATGTTTCTCCCTCACATTAGGGTTTCTCTCTCTGTCTCTCCCACGCTCTCTCTAAAATCACTAAGCATTTCCTTGGGTGAGGATTAAAAAAAAAGAACGTAGTTCAAGTACAACTTTCCAATACACCATAGCTTGAAGTATTCAGGATCAGGCTTATGGTAGTGAAAACTGGAATAAAGTTAGCAAAGTGATTTTTCAATGCAATTTAAAGAATGTCATATTACTTCTAACATGAAAATTATTAAGGTATATGTGTGATTTAAACATGAGGATGATATAAAGAATTCTTTCATCAGTTTCTTGCTGACAAACATACCTGACACTCATCTGTATGATAAAACTAGGGTCACATTGTCAACAAATGTGATTTGAAGTCTAAGTGTTCGGAAGAGCACGTTCCAATGGCACAGCTGGTAAAACAGAAAAACAATTCAGATTAAGGAGCATGTGCTAGAATATAAATTGACACACTGCTTCCTTCATCGAGAAAAGTCCTACTACCAAAAAATCTTGGTACAGTAGTGAAAATTATGAATTTTTAAAGGTTAATGACTTAAAATCTTAAATTACTCTCTTTATATGTGATAAACTGAAAGCCGATCACAAAAGTGTGTATGCTACACTGTGTGCTGAGGTACAATGGTTACGGAAGAGGGAAATGATGTTGAGGACGATGAACTAGGAAATGGACAGTGTTTCCAAAAGACAAAGTAACCAGCTGCTTCCCAATTTTAAAGACCTCAGCTAGACAGTAAAACTTGCTTATTTCTCTGATATCTTTGGATTTTTAATCATCTTAGTACTCCCACGCAAGGAGTTTTTCAGCAGTAAATAAAATATAAGGGTAAAATGAAAGTTAAGAAGCCTGGAAGAACAGAGTTTCTATAGATTAACATGCTCCACAGAAGGTCTGGGACTGTATTTTCTGTCAAAATAATGTCCACAAACAGGAAATTCATGCATCCAGAATTCCTTTTTTTTCCACTGAAGCATCACTAAATTTAATCATAACCTGACAGGATGAACCCTGGAAATGAACACTGACAGAGCCCTGCAGATGAACTTTGAAAATACAGTGTCACTGGTGTCACTTTAGATTACAAAAAGGAAAATCCTGAACTTAGTGAAATGGCTTTAAAATCTATACTTCTATCCTCATGAAAATATCTCTGAGATGAACTTTTTCATGATAAATGTTTTTTTTTAGAGAAAAAAACCAACACAGAAATAGTTTACATACACACTATCCTCCAGGAGCAGGGCTGTCACCAACCGAACTTAGATTAGATGAATTAACGCACAATAAGAGCTATTTTTGTCTCATTAGAAACTAAAAATGGCCCTGGCTGGTGTGGCTCAGTGGACTGAGTGCTCGCCTGAGAACCGAAGGGTCGCCGGTTCGATTCCCAGTCGGGGCACATGCCTGGGTTGCAGGCCAGGTCCCCAGTAGGGGGCGCAAGAGGCAACCACACACTGGTGTTTCTCTCCCTCCCTTTCTCCTTCCTTTCCCCTCTCTCTAAAAGTAAATAAATAAAATATATTTTAAAAAAACTAAAAATTAATATACAAAGTATCTAGATGTTACCTACTGAGAACTGATAGTTTACTTAGTGTTTTGTTTCGATTACAGAATAAAACGGTGTAACTATAATACTGATTTCCTGTGTCAATCTCATACTCACTTTCAATGAACAATATGTATAGTTAGAAAATTTTTTTCCCTTTCCTATCTTATGTTTATTTTGACTATGTGTATTGAATTGTAATTATATGCCTGTTAAATCTTACTGTTAAAATTTGAACTTATATGCGGTATCTCTTTTTACTTTATTTTTCTATAATCCCATTTTATTGTGTTTTACAAAAGCATTGGGCTATAACAGGTTGAAAATTTAAAATCAGGGTCCTTCACC
>VMDR010011261.1:0-28870 GCA_007922815.1 Macrotus californicus | reverse complement strand
GAGGGAGGTAGGGATGGCTGGGGTGAGGGGGAGTGGAGGGGGGAAAAGGCAGACAACTGTACTTGAACAACAATTTTTAAAAAAGAAAACTATACCAGCAGAAGCACTATCAACTTGGACTAGACGATTCAACTGCAGAAAGGTCTCTGAGCTCTCATCTATTGATGGGCAGGGGCCAGATGAGAAAGCTGCGTGAACTATTAATGTGGGCCATTCTTGTGGGAGTAAAGGGAAGACTTCTTTGGGGGTAGGGTGGGGACTGAGAGACTAGACAATGGAATAGAGTCTTGAAGAACAATGGACTGGGAGAACATTCCTAGGAAGCAGAACTGAACCCTAATGGAGGGCTATTCTTTGCTCTGGAGTAGGATAACCTGGGTACATTTACCCAGGGGGAAATTTTAGACCTGTAATTGTTATGAATCTCTTGTTCTGTCCCTTTTTGAAGTGAAGTGTCTACTCATATAAACTGTCCCTGTCTCACCATTGTATTCAATATGTCGGGGGTATATGGAACAGGTATTACTTTTAATTCACAGGTCTCTTAAGAAGAGCCTTATCCAAAGAACTACATCTGAGGAGCCTCATTCACATCCTGATCATGTGACAGGCTTCCAGCCTGATGCTATATGAAAGATGAAACAGAGAGCCTGGGATGATAATTAGCAAATTTTGCATGTGGGAGAAATGGGAATAATTTGTGGCCAAGGAGCAGACTGTGGTAGATTCTAAAAACAGTCCCAAATTCTCTTCCTCTTACAAAGGGGTGGAGTCTATTTCTATACCCCTTGAATATGGTCTTGGTCATGTGACTTGTCTTGGCTAACAGGACATTAGTGAATGTAACACAAGCTGAAGCTTGAAAAGTATTTGTACAGCAAGGCTTGCTCTGTGGCTGCATTTGGAAATCTGGACTGCCATGTGAACAGCCCCAGCAGACAATTTGGAAGATGAGAGGCAATTTGGAAGAGAACTACAGCAACCCAGCAGGCAGGCTATCAACTTCCTGACATATGAGTGAAACTAATGTAGATCATCCAGCCGCCACCAGCCAATCTCAGATGCACGGCAGAGTCCAGTCAAGACTAGCTGAGCTAGCCCAGATTTTTAAAACTGCCCAGCCAACCCAAAGACTTGAGAGCTAAATAAGATATTGTTTGTTTTAAGCCATTAAGTTTTGTAGTGGTTTTTATGCAGCAAAACTCAACTGATAAAATTATAATCTTTTTCTTACAAAATCAATAATTATCATTTTTCTGACCCTGAATGTGGTTTAAACATTTTCCCCCCTAAAGAGTCTGCCCCATCTTGCTATTGTGGCCTACTTTTCCTTTTATTCACATTTTTAAACCACACACTTAACATTTTTTCATAGTTAATAAAAGGAAATATAAATACATTTTACCAATTTCTGTATTCACCCTTGTTTCTTATATTGTGCATCTTTCCTCAGTTTAACATTTTATTTCTAAAGTGTATCTTTTAATAGTTCTCTTGGTGAGTCTTTGCCCTCATTCTCGTGGGATAGTTTTCCAGGCACAGTATTCTAGGTTCTACACTAAGAAGTTGGTACTCCTGTCTTCTTACCCCTCCTGCTGCTGCCGAACCATCTCTCAGTCTGTCATTTCCTTATACATAACATATTCTTAACTCTGATTTTTAGTTGGTTGTTATGGATAGAATGTTCAAGTCCCCTCAAAATTCACATATTGGAGCTTCAACCACCAACGTGACAGCATTTAGAGTCTAGGCCTTTATGGAGGTAATTAGGTAAATGAAGTTTGGGCCCTAAATGAAGAGTGGGTCCTTGATCAGATAGGATCAGTGTCCATTTAAGAAGAGACAGGAGAGAGCTTGTGGTCTCTCCCTCCCTATCATGTGAGGACACAGTGAGAAGGCAGCCACCTACCAACCAGGAAGAGAGCTCTTTCCAGAAACCAAATCATATTTGACCTTGAACTTCCTAGCCTCCCTCCCTATCATGTGAGGACACAGTGAGAAGGCAGCCACCTACACACCAGGAAGAGAGCTCTTTCCAGAAACCAAATCATATTTGACCTTGAACTTCCTAGCCTCCAAAACTGTGAGAAATAAACATCTCTTGTTTAAGTCACCCAATCAATAGTATTTTGTTTTGACAGCCCTAGCAGACTCATATCATTTGTCTTTTTCCCCATTGATATTCTGCAGTTTCACTACAATATGTCCAATTGTGGATTAACTTTTATTTAACCTTTATTATAGTAGAATGCACTTTTGTTCTAAGAACTCATATTGTTACTCAACTCTGTAAAATTATTTACCATTTATTTACATATTGCATCTCTTTTGCTCTGACCAGGTTGGGTGGCTCAGTTGGTTGAAGTCTTGTCCCATACACCAAAAAAAGGTTGCTGATTCAACCCCAGTCAGGTCATAGACTAGGTTGTGGGTACGAGCCCTGGACGGTGCACATACGGGAGGCAACTGATTGATATTTCTCTCTCACATCAATGTTTCTCTCTCTCTAACAAATGAATGAAAAACATTTCCTCATATAAGGTTTAAAATACACACACACACACACACACACACACACACACACACATATATATATATTCTGTCCAGAAAAAGTCCAGCCATTTTAATATAACAAGAACAGTTTACATGACATCGATGTAACCTGGCAGTTAAGGGGAGAGAACTAGAATGCACCTGTGTGAATGATGACTTCATCGTAGTAGTCAGTGAGGGCGGAAGATGTGGTTCCGTGAGCATGTGTACTGTGTGGCCATTGCATTCAAAATGATTGAGCACAAAGTGGGAATAGAGGGAGCATTGTTTAAAATAATAAAGGTCATAAATGAGAGATCTACAGCCAACATCATACTCAATGGGCAAAAACTAAAAACTTTCCCACTAAGATCAGGAGCAAGACAAGGTGGTCCCCTTTCACCACTTCTATTCAACATAGTATTGGAAGCCCTAGCCACAGCAATCAGACAAGAAAAGGAAATAAAAGGCACCCAAGTTGGAAAAGAGGAAACAAAACTGTCATTGATTGCAGATGACATGATAGTGTACATAGAAAATCCTATAGACTCCACCAAAAAACTACTCGACCTAATAAGTGAATTTGGCAAAACAGCGGGATACAAAGTCAATATTTAGAAATCAAAGGCATTTTTGGACACCAACAATGAAATATCAGAAACAGAAATCAGAAAAAAAAATCCCATTTAATATAGCAACGAGAAAAATAAAGTACCTAGGAATAAACCTAACCAAGGAGGTAAAAGACCTGTACTCAGAAAACTACACAACACTGAAGAGAGAAATTAAGGAAGACGCAAACAAATGGAAGCATGTATCATGCTCATGGATAGGAATAATTAACATTATCAAAATATCCATAATACCCAAAGCAATTTATAGATTCAATGCAATCCCTATTAAAGTGCCAATGGCATATTTCACAGATATAGAACAAACATTTCAGAAATTTATATGGAACCATAAATGACCCCGAATAGCTGCAGCAATTTTGAGAAAGAAGAGCAAAGTAGGAGGGATCACAATACCTGATATAAAACTATATTTCAAGGCCACAGTAATCAAAACAGCCTGGTACTGGCATAAGAACAGACACGTGGACCAATGGAACAGAACAGAGAGCCCAGAAATAAACCCAAGTTTCTACGGTCAATTAATATTCGACAAAGGGGGCAGCAGCATAAAATGGAGCAAAAATAGCCTCTTCAACAAACGGTGTTGGGAGACCTGGACAGCTACATGCAAAAAAAAAATGAAACTTGACCACCAACTTATGCCACACACAAAAATAAATTCAAGGCGGATAAAAATTTAAATATAAGTCATGACACCATTCAAGTCCTAGAGGAGAACATAGGCAGGAAAATCTCAGATATTCCACACAGCAATATTTTCACTGATATGTCCCCTAGAGCAAGGGACATAGAGGAAAGAATAAACAAATGGGATCTCATCAAATTAAAAAGCTTCTGCATGGCTAGAGAAAACATTAAAATGAAGAGAACCAACCATATGGGAAAACATATTTGCCAATCATACCTCACACAAGGGTTTGATCTCCAAAATATATAAAGAACTCAAATGACTCTACTCTAAGAACACAAGCAACTCAATTAAAAAATGGGAAAAGGACTTGAACAGACATTTCTCCAAGGAGGACATACAGAGGGTCCAGAGACATATGAAAAGATGCTCAGCATCACTAGCCATCAGAGAGATGCAAATTACAACCACAGTGAGATACCACTTCACACCCGTCAGAATGGCCATCATAAACAAATCAACAAAGAAGTGTTGGAGAGGATGCGGAGAAAAGGGAAGCCATCTGCACTGTTGGTGGGAATGTAGGCTGATGCAACCACTATGGAAAACAGTATGGAATTTCCTCAGAAAACTAAAAATGGAATTGCCTTTTGACCCAGCAATTCCACTGCTAGGATTATATCCTAAGAACACTGAAACACCAATTCAAAAGAACCTATGCACCCCAATGTTCATAGCAGCACAATTTACAATAGCCAAGTGCTGGAAGCAACCTAAGTGCCCATCAGTCAATGAATGGATCAAAAAACTATGGTACATTTACACAATCGAATACTACGTAGCAGAAAGAGACAGAATGGATGGAACTGGAGAGTATTATGCTAAGCAAAATAAGCCAGGCGGTGAAAGACAAATACCATATGATCTCACCATTAACAGGAACCTAATCAACAAAACAAACAAGCAAGCAAAGTATAGTCAAAGACATTGAAATTGAGAACTAGCTAACAGTGACCAGAGGGGAAATGGGAGGGGATAGTGGGGGAAGAGGGTGAAGGGTTTACAGGAACAGTTATAAAGGACATATGGACAATAACAAGGGGGGTGGAAACAGGGGAAGGAGGTGGGGAGGGCTGAGGTGGTGGGGAGGGGTGGGGGGAAAGGCAGAAAACTGTACTTAAACAACAATTTTTTAAAAATGACAGCAAGTACAGCAACAAATCTGCATTGAATTTTGCATTAAGCTTGACCATTCCTCTGTAGAAACTATTAGGATGATTCAGAAGGCTGCAGCTGTGGGCAACTGGTGATTGGCAGACCCATCACCAGAACGCACCTGCTCATGCATCACATCTTGTGCAGAGTTTTTTGGTGAAACATCAAACCACCCAGGTGACTCAGCCCCACTACAGGCCAGATTTGGTGCCCTGTGACTTCTGGCTTTTCCCAAAGCTGAAATCGCCTTCGAAAAGGAAGAGATTTCAGACTATCGATGAGATTCAGGAAAATATGACAGAGCAGCTGATGGCAATTGGAAGAACTGTGTGAGGTCCTAAGGTGCCTACTTTGAAGGGGACTGAGGCGTCATTTGTCCTATGTACAATGATTCTTGTATCTTGTATCTTCTTCAATGAATGTCTCTATTTTTCATAGAACAGGGCTGGGTATTTCTGGACAGACCATACAAATATGCATACACATACATATATTGCTTCTCTTTCATTCCCTCTGTTTTCTCTGTAACTTTTATTAAAGAATGTTGAAGTCTATCAATTCACCTTTCATATTTCTATTTGTGCTTTCATATTTTTTATTGATGCACCTTTATATTTCTATGCTACAGAGAGAGTAAATCCCTCTGCACTATCTTCCAATTTGTTAACTCATGCTTCAAGGGTATTCAGGTATCAGTGTAGCCTATTATATCTTTATTTCAAAAGCTATATTTTTAATTTCAACACTTTAATTTTTTCTGTATATGGATGTAATTTTATTTTACTTATTTTTAATTAAATATTTTATTGTTATTCTGTTACAGTTGTCCCAATTTTTCCTTTGTCCTCCTCTGCCCAGCCCACCCCCCAATTCCACAGTCACTCCCCACCCTGTTGTCCATGTCTATGGGTCATTCATGCATGTTCCTTGCCTAGTCCCTTCCCCTTCTTTCCACCCTTATCCCCCTCCCCTCTGGTCACTGTCAGTCTGTTCTTTATTTCTATGCCTCTGGTTCTATTTTACTAACTAGTTTATTTTGTTCATTACATTCTTTTTATAGGTGAGATCATATGGTATTTGTCTTTCACCAATTGGCTCATTTTACTTAGCATAATATTCTCCAGTTCCATCCATGCTGTTGTGAAAGGTAGGAATTCCTTCTTTCATTCTGCTGCATAGTATTCCATTGTGTAAATGTGCCATAGTTTTTTGATCCACTCACTGATGGACACTTAGGCTACTTCCAGCACTTGGCTTCTGTACATAGTGCTGCTATGAACATTGGAGTGCACAGGTTCTTTTGAATTGGTGTTTCAGGATTGTTAGAATATAGTCTCAGCAATGGAATCTCTGAGTCAAAGGCAGTTTCATCTTTAGTTTTCTGAGGAAATTCCATACTGTTTTCCACAGTGGCTGTACCAGTCTCCCATCAACAGTGTACTAGGCTTTCCTTTTCTCCACATCCTCACCAGTACTTACTGTCTATTGATTCATTGATGATAGCCATTCAGACTGGTGTGAAGTAGTATCTCGTTGTGGTTTTAATTTGCATCTCTCTGATGGCTAGTGATGCTGAGCATCCTTTCATATGTTTCTGGGAAATCTATATTTCCTCCTTGGAGAAGTGCCTGTTCAGGTCCTTTGACTACTTTTTAATTATATTATTTGTTTTCCTGACATTGAGTCGTATGAGTTCTTTATATATTTTGGCGATCAAACCTGTGTCTGAGGTATTGTTGGCAAATATGTTTTCCCATATGGTAGGTCCCCTTTTCATTTTGATGATGGCTTCTTTAGCCGTGCAGAAGCTTTTTAATTTGATGTATTCCCATTTGCTTATTCTTTCCTTTATGTCCTTTCCTCTAGGAGGTATATCAGGAAAAATATTGCTATGTGGAATATCTGAAATTTTACTACCTATGTTTTTCTCTAGAATTTCTATGGTGAAATGACTTATAATTAAATCTTTTATCCATTTTGAGTTTATTCTGGTGCATGGTATAAGTTGGCGGTCGAATTTCACTTTTTTGCATGTACTAGTCCAGTTTTCCCAACACCATTTATTGAAGAGGATATTTTTGCTCCATTGTATGCTACTGTCCCCTTTGTCAAATATTAATTGACCAGAGAGACTTGGGTTTATTTCTGGGCTCTCTATTCTGTTCCATTGGTCTATGTATCTGTTCTTATGCCTGTACCAGACTGTTTTATTTACAGTGGCCTTGTAGTATAGTTTGATATCACGTCTGTGATCCCTCCTAATTTGCTCTTGTTTCTCAAGATTGCTGTGGCTTATTCGGGTCTTTTTTGGTTCCACATAAATTTTTCAAATATTTATTCTAGGTCTGTGACATATGTCATTGGCAGTTTAATAGGGATTACATTGAATCTTTTACTTATTTTTTATAATTATTTTAAAATTATTTTATTTATTTTTAGAGTGAGGGTAAGGGAGTAAGAAAAACAAAGAGAGAAACATCAATATGTGGTTGCTTCTTGCATGCCCCCTACTGTGGACTTGGTCAGCAACCCAGGCATGTGCCCTGACTGGGAATCAAACCGGCAACCCCTCGTTTTGCAGGCCGTCACTCAATCCACTGAGCCCCACCAGCCAGGGCATATAATACTTCATTTTTTAATTGAAAATTATCCCTTCTTTCTTTCTTTTTTTAGGGTAGGGGCACATCCTCTACCTAGTTATTATGAAGCCTTTTTTAGACTATTTTATAAAATAAACGTCATTGAGGATAATTTCTTATTTACAGTTAATGCTTACCGTATTTTGTGGTTTATTTACAATTTTGGATTTTCAAGTTCCTGTTGAGTCTGTTCTTCTCATTTTTCCTATTTTGTTCCTCTCTCCTCACTTCATTTCTCATTGGCCCTCCAGGCCTCCAATGCAAAAGGAGATTGGGTATCACAGTGCCACAGCACATGGCTTTGTTCCTGCTAGAAAGGCTACGTGCTTGTCCTTGCTTTCCTCAGCTCATAACTTCTGTCACAATCAGCAGGCTGACAGTCCTCCTTCTCTCCCACATGAGCGTTCTTTCACAACTAAGTAAGCTTTCCTTCAGCCCCTGGCTTCAAGCCTTATCCTGGTGTCTCAACTTCTGCAGAGCATTTTTGGTTCCATTACTTCACAGGAGCCAAACTCTTTGCATCCAATGCCTCCTTCCGCCCAGAGAAAACAAGCTTCATTCTCTGATCACTTTTTAGCAATTCTCTTCTTTTATGATCCACAGAAATGGTTACTTCATGTCTGAGGCTATTTATGTCCATTTTTTGTTTTCTCTTTCTTTTTGTTTTTCAGAGATGAGTTTGGAGCAGAGGCAGTTTTGAAAATGTAAACAGAATGTAAATGAACAATCTGTTCCTCTTTCCCAAATTGTATGCATCCCCAAAGTAAAACTTAAAAAAAAGAGAAGGGAATAATTTATAAATGCCATTATTTGTCTCTGGAACCAGAGAAGCATTGCTACCTGACTAAAGCCTTTCTATCCAAAAGGCAAGTGGGTGATGAAGGCAAATAGATCCACTGTTCTCTGCCACTACTCACCCTGGAGATTTGAGAACTTGTCCTTTTACATCTAAACTATTCACTGATCAAACCAACTAGAAAAGAGGATTTTGACAACACATTAAAAGACTATCACAATCTCTCCCATTCATTCAAGGCTAAAACTTTCAGATAAAAAGAATGGGATGGAAAAATGAAAGAGTAAATGTTTTGATGTGGCGTACCTCAAAACAAGCCCAATTGTTTCTAAACAGAATTTGGTACATTGGTGCATCAGTACCTGAGTCTTCAGTGTTTATGACATCCTTACACAGTTACTGGACAAAGAAAGGGACATGATCCAGTCTAAAACCAATAATTTAAAAACCACAATACTGAAATAGTTTTCCTTCCCCTTGACCTGGAAAAAGACTCTTACTTGCCTATAAGCACACAGGAAGAAATGTAGCTTTCAAGTGAAACAATTCAATTTAGTTTTCCCTTATAACATGGCACTATAACTCTGTCACATGAAAAAAGAGGAAGAAACAAAATGAAGTTACTAACAAAATTCAGAATAGGCTGAAATATGAGGAAAACAATTATTTTACTTTAACTAGGCTGGGAATGTTAACTTTTAAATTTTTCCAGTTGTGTCAATGTCTGGAGATATATACAGCCTATATGTAATTCTCTGAAGAACTCAGAAAAGAATGTTCACATGTCAAAACCACTGGATATCTTAAAGATCACCATAAAAATTCTCAACTTTTCATTCCCAAGATGGCAGAGGAATGAATGGAAGTCATACTAACCTCCTTCCAGGACCAATCTGGAATTACAACTAAATTGTGGAGAAATCATCCAGAACAAACAACTGAACAATAGTGAGAGAGAAGCCTTATAACCTCGGACAGACAGAAGAAACAGCTTCAGCACAACCTGACTGGTAAGAAGTGCAGTGGAGCCTGCAAAGGCTGGCTGGGCGCCCACAGATAGTACTACTGGAGGGATAATTGAGCAGCTGGTTGGGTCCCCCTGAGAGGAGTGGGGTCTAAACCCTCTGTTGGGATCCCCAGCCTACAGCACCAGAGTCCAAAAAGTACACAGATAACAACCAGCAGCAAAAAGCAGCAGGGTTACTCTCTGCCAGAGATGGCCACCTGGAGACGCAAAGAGCCATTTAAAAGGCCAATGCACAAATCTTCATTTGCAGCCCCTTACTCTGGACTCTGGCAAAGGTGGGGGCAGAGTGGGCTAGAGATGTCTGAGGACAGATTGGGGATGGAAGCTTTGGGGAGAGAACTGACAGAGTAGACCCTGGGATCCCAATGCTGAGTCATCCCCCATACTGCAGCAGTCATCATGCTCAGGTAGGCCACTCCCCTGAAAAGCAGCAGCCTGAGGAGAAACAATAGCCCCGACCACAGGAGAGGCACTGCCCTAGCCCTCTGGTGCTTAGGCCTGACTGCTGAGTGCAGAGTGACTAGATTAACAACTGAAGGACAGAGCCACACACAGAAGATCCTGGAAGATTTGAACTGGCAGCCTAAAGTCAGATGGGGTCAACATCTGACATTATCAGAGGTAGATCCAGAAAGAAAAAAACAGTCATAAATACTAGAGGCTACTGAGATGAAATCTACTGTGGTTTTCTCCATGATTTGCAATATTTTCTTTCCTGCACAGCCTTTTAACATTCATTTCTTGTCCATCAAGTCTGTGCATATTAAGTCAATAGATTTTATACTATAGTTTATTTTTCTCTTTCATATAATAGTCTGAATTTCTTTACACCCTTATTAATACTGGTTCATTTGCTGCTGATAGTGGGGTTGCAGTGGGGGAGTTATTTTTGCAGATGTGGGTATGTTTCCTGGGCTTTGTGTTTTTGTTCTGGCAGCACCTCCACAACAACACACAAGACATGGAAGGCGGAATGACCCTAAGTCAACCAGTTGGAAGGAAGAACCCACCAAAGAATGACCCCAAAATGATCAAAACCCAATTACACCCAGAGAGCCAACATAAACGGTATGAAGGGCATCCCAAGAGCATCAAGTCTAGGAGATCAAGGAGACTGCATCACTGAATCTCACAGTTCTCCTACCATAGAAGTTCAGACCACAAACTCAGAGGGTCCAAACAGGTCAATTTAAGAAGCAGAAGCAAACAAGAAGAGCCCCACAAATAATGGGAAGTCAAAGAAACAATCCCCAATTGAAAGAAAAGGAGAAATCCTCAGAAAGAGTGCTAAATGAAATAGAGGCAAGTAGACCATCAAATATTGAATTCAAAACAATGGTTATAAGAAAGCTCAATGAGCTCAGTGAGAGTTATCAAAAACTACAGGGAAACTACAAGGAACTTACTGCAAAGTGTATCACCATGAAAAAGTAAATAGAAACTATCAACGAGAGCTAAGAGGAAATGAAGAATTCAATTTCTGAATTGAAGAACACAGTAGAAGGAATCAAAGGCAGGCTAGATGAAGCAGAGGATCAAATCAGCAAGCTGGAGGACAAGGTAAAAAATAATACCAAGAAAGAGCAAGAAAAGGAAAAAAAGACTAAAAAATAACAAAGAGGGTTAAGGGAACTGCAGGACAACATGAAATGTAATAATATCTGTATAATAGGGATACTAGAAGGAGAAGAAAAGAGCAAGGGATAGAAAACCTATTTGAAAAAGTAATGACAAAAACTTCCCTAATTTGATGGGAGAAAAAGTCACACAATTCCAGAAAGCACAGAGGGTTCCAATCTAGAGGAACCCAGAAAGGCCCATCATAATGTGTGTCTTGTCCACATCACAATTAAAATGGGAAAATTCCAAGACAAATAAAGAATCTTAAAGGCAGCAAGGGAGAAACAGGAAGTAACATACAAGGGAGCCCCGACAAGGCTAGCAGCTGACTTCTCAACAGAAACACTACAAGCCAGAAGGGAATGGCAATAAATATTCCTAGTAATGAAAAACAAAGTCCTGCAACCAAGATTATTCTACTCAGCAAGGCTCTCAATTAAAATGGAAGGCAAAACAAGGAGTTTCCCAGACAAAAAAGGGCTAAAAGAATACACCCCCACCAAACCAGCATTGTAAGATATATTAAAGGGACCACTTTAAGAAGATGAATAGAAAGAGTGAGAGAGAGATGAACAAAGATACAAAGGGGGTAAAATGGTAATGAGTAAGTACCTATCAATAATAACCTTAAATGTCAATAGTAGATTAAATGCCCCAATCAAAAGACAGAGTACCTGAATGGATAAGAACACATGACCTGCACATATGCTGCCTACAAGATACCCACCTCAGAACAAAAGACATGAACTGAAAATGAAGGATTGAAAAAAAATATTCCAAGCAAATGGATAGGAAGAAAAAGCCAGGGTAGCAATGCTCATATCAGACAAAACAGACTTCAAAACAAAGGCCATAAAAAGAGACACAGAAGGATACTTCATAATACTCAAGGGAAGAATCCATCTAGAAGACATAAATATTGTAAACATATATGCACCCAAACATATAAGAAAAATCTTGGAGGACTTTAAGAAAGATAGAGACAGAAACACACTTATACTAGGGGATTTTAACACCCCACTGTCAACAATGGATAAATCTTACAAACAAAATATCAACAAGGATATTGTGGAACTCAATAAAGGCATTAGATCAAATGGATTTAACTGACATATATAGAACGTTTCATCCCAAAGAAGCAAAACACAAATGCACATGGAACATTTTCAAAGATAGACCACATGACAGGACACAAAACAAGCCTCAACCAATTCAAGATAATTGAAATCACATCAAGCATTTTCTTGGACCACAAGGGTTTGAAACTAGAAAACAACCTCAAAGAAAAAATTCAAAAACACTCAGATTCATGGAGACTGAGTAGCATGCTATTAAATAATGAATAGGTTAATAATGAGATCAAAGGAGAAATCAGAAAGTTTCTGGAAACAAATGAAAATGAATACAGAACAGTCCAAAACCCATGAGGCACAGCAAAGGCAGTCCTGAGAGGGAAGTTCATAGTGATACAGGCCTACCTAAAATAGATAGAAGCATTTCAAATCAACAACCTAACCCAACGCCTACAAAATCTGGACAAATAAGAACTGACAAAGCCCAGAGCCAGTAGAAGGAAGGAAATAACCAAGATCAGAGCAGAATTAAATGACATAGAAACTAAGAGTACAATTCAGAGGATCAATAAATCCAGGAGCAGTTTCTTTGAAAAGATAAACAAAATTGACAAGCCCCTAACACGACTCATCAAGAAAAAAAGGGAGAGGGCCCAAATAAATAAAATCAGAAATGAAATAGGAGAAATTACAACTGACACCACAGAAACACAAAGGATTGTAAGAAGTTACTATGAACAACCATATGCCAAGAAATTTGAAAACCTGGGTTAAATGAACAAATTTCTACAAACATTTAATCTTCCAAAACTGAATCAAGAGAAGTAGAAAGCCTAAACAGACCGATAACAGCCTACAAAATTGAAGCAACAATCAAAAAACTCCCAGCACCCAAAAGCCCTGGACCAGATGGTTTCACAGGAGAACTTTACAGAACACTTAAGGAAGAGATAACCCCTATCATTCTCAGACTATTCAAAAAAATCCAAGAAGAAGGAAGACTCCCGAACACTTTTTGTGAGGCCAGAATTTTCCTAATTCCAAAACCAGATAAAGAGACAACAAAGAAAGAAAACTATAGGCCAATGTCAATGAAGAACACAGACGCTAAAATCCTCAACAAAATATTGGCAAACTGCATCCAGCAATACATTAAAAAGATCATACACCATGATAAAGTGGGATTCATCCCAGGGATGCAAGGATGGTACAATATACACAAATCAATAAATGTAATACATCACATAAACAAAAGGGAAGACAAAATTCACATGATCATATCAATACAAGCAGAAAAAGCATTTGATAAAGTACAGCACCCATTTATGATAACATCACTCAGGAAAGTGGGAGAAGAGAGAGCATACCTCAACATAATAAAGGCCACATACAAGAAACCTACAGCCAACATCATATTCAATGGGCAGAAACTAAAAGCTTTCCCACTAAGATCAAGAGCAAGACAAATATGTCTGCTTTCACCACTTCTATTCAACATAGTATTGGAAGTCCTAGCCACAGCAATCAGACAAGAAAAAGAAATAAAAGATATCTGAATTGGAAAGAACGGAGTAAAACTGTCACTGTTTGCAGATGACATGATAGTGTACACAAAAAATCCTATAGACTCCACCAAAAAACTCCTCAGCCTAATAAGTGAATTTGACAAAGCATTGGGATACAAAGTCAATATTCAGAAATCAAAGACATTTTTGTACACCAACAATGAAATATTCAAAACAGAAATCAGGAAAAATATCCCATTTGATGTAGCAACATGAAAAATGAAGTACCTAGGAGTAAACCTAACCAAAGAGGTAAAAGACCTGTACTCAGAAAACTGCACAACACTAAAAAAAGAAACTAAGGAAGACACAAATAAATGGAAGCATATACCGTGTTCATGGATTGGAAGGATTAACATCATCAAAATGTCCATACTACCCAAAGCAATTTATAGATTCAATGCAATTCCTATTAAAATACCAATGGCATATTTCACAGATATAGAACAAACATTTAAAAAATTGTTTCCATTCCATTTATATGGAACCATAAATGACCCTGAATAACCACAGCAATTTTGAGAAAGAACAAAGTAGAAGGGATCACAATACATGACATCAAATTACATTTAAAGGCCATTGTAATCAAAACAGTCTGGTACTGGCATAAGAACAGACACATAGATCACTGGAACAAATAGAGAACCCAGAAATAAACCCAAATCTCTATGGTCATTAATATTTAACAAAGGGGGCAGAAGTATAAAATGGAGTAAAAATAACCTCTTCAACAAATGGTGTTGGGAGATCTGGACAGCTACATGCAAAAAAATGAAACTCAATCACCAACTTACACCATACACAAAGATAAACTCAAGATGGATAAAAGACTTAAATATAAGTTGTGACACCATAGAAGTCCTAGAGGAGAATATAGGCAGGAAAATCTCAGATATTCTATGCAGCAATATTTTCACCAATATGTTCCCTAAAGCAAGGGACATAAAGGAAAGAATAAACAAATGGGATCTCATCAAATTAAAAAGCTTCTGCAAGGCTAAAGAAAACATCAGCAAAATGAAAAGGAAACCAACCATATGGGAAAATATACTTGCCAATGATACCTCAGACAAGGGTTTGATCTCCAAAATATGTAAAGAACTCACACAACTCCACTCCAGAAGACAAACAACCCAATTTAAAAATGGGCAAAGGACCTGACAGACACTTCTCCAAGGAGGACATACAGCGGGCCCATAGACATATGAAAAGATACTCAGCATCACTAGCCATCAGAAAGGTGCCAATTAAAACCATCATGAGATACCACTTCACACTGGTGAGAATGGCCATCATAAACAAATCAACAAAGAAGTGCTGGAGAGGATGTGGAGGAAAGGGAACCCTAGTGCACTGTTGGTGGGATTGTAGACTGGTGCAGCCACTGTGGAAAACAGTATGGAATTTCCTCAGAAAACTAAAAATGGTACTGCCTTTTGACCCGGCAATTCCTCTGCTGGGATTATACCCTAAGAATCCTGACATACCAATCCAAAAGAACCTGTGCACCTCAAATCATAGCAGCACTATTTATAATAGCCAAGTGCTGATAACAGCCTAAGTGCCCATCAGTCAATGAGTGGATCAGAAACCTATGGTACATTTACACAATGGAATTCTATGCAGCAGAGAGAAAGAAGGAGCTACTACCCTACGTGACAGCATGGATGGATCTGGAGAGCTTTATGTTAAATGAAATAAGCCAGGAGGTGAAAGACAAATACCACATGATCTCACCTACAAGTCGAACATAATCAACAAAACAAACAAGCGAGCAAGTGTAACCAGAGACATTGAAATAAAGTAAAATCTGACAGTAACCAGAGGGGAGGTGATAGGGAGTTAATGGGGGAAAGAAGGGGAAGGGTCATCAAGAAACATGTACACCTGAAAGTACTGTAATTGAAAAATAAAATTTTTTAAAAAGTCTTAAGAAGAGGAGGCTGGGTGAGAAAGGTGAAGGGATTAAGCAAAGATAAAAAGGAAGACATTCTAGGCACTAATGATTCATTCAGTCCTGTTCGTTTTTCTTCTCTTGTGTGTGTGTGGAGGGGGGATTTTAAATTTTTGATCTGTTTACACATTTCAAAGTTTACATCTGTAAAGAGACGGCATCAAGCCAATAACAGTATGATGATGTATTACAGAATTGTACACCTGAAACCTACACAATTTTGTTAACCAATGTTGTTCCAATAAATTCAATTTTAAAACAAACAAAAATAACAAAACAAACAAACAAAAGAAACATGTATAGCGGACCCATGGGCAAAGCCAAAGGGTGGAAGGCTTGAGAGTGGGAGATGCGGGTGGGTGGGGTGGGGTGGGGTGGGGAAGTGGCGGCGGGGAAAATGGTGACAACTGTACTTGAAGAACAATGGGAAAAAAAACCTCTCAACTTTTCTTTTTCTTTGGAACACTTTGTGTGTTGCCTGGTAGTTTTTTCAGAATTGCAATTCACTTGCTTATGACCCTTGAATAAAACGTCATCATTTAAATCTAGTGAAGCCTCCTGACTGATTTATGTTGGGTTGGCATATCTGTGTATCTCCAGGGATGTTCCCAGATACGGTCTAAGCAGCAAGTGGGACAAGAAAAGGCACAACCATCTTGGCACTAACCACCAGGAGGTTACTTGGTATGCATGCTTATTTTTGTTTTGCTTTTGCCAAGCCTATCCTAACGCAGCCAGTTTTCCATTTATCTACACTACTTATTCAAATATTTATTGATAATGACAATAACAGCTCCTTTTTAATGGGGACCGTTGATATGTACAATGCACTTTATACACCCATTTAATCTTCACAACAGCTAGTCATCCAAAATTAGACAATGTTATCCTCATTTTTCAATAAATAAAACAGATTTAGAGAAGTTCAGTGCTTTCTCAAAGTCACACAGGCTGGAGCTTGAATTTGGACAGGACTGCAAAACCCATACTGTTATTGCTTTGTAATCTGAGAACACCTATTTTTTGGTATCAAGAAATTGTGTATAAATGGACTACGGACCTAAGTTTTCTAACTGAGGCACAGCCAGCACAAAACAGCCCATGCTACAGCTACCACTTGGCCTGCATGTACTGATTTCTCCTTCTACCACAACTCTGCTGTTTGTGCTTCTGGGGCCTGGGGCCGCATCACTCTCAGTTACAGGCAGAATGCAGAGGTTCCAGGAACATTTGGGTCCCTACTGGTATTAGATTCTGGGCCCTTCTCTGTTACTGCCCTGAAGTTTGGTAGTTTTCCTGCTGCCGCTGCTACTGCTGCTGCCGCTGCTGCCGCCGCCGAAGCTCTGGGGATCTGTCTGCTTGTCAAGCTTATTTTTATCACTTGTGATGGTGCCCAGAGCCTGTGGTATTGGCCTTGGCCCTGATGATGGTATAATAGGCAGAAAAATGCAGAGTGGAACTTGAAAGGACTGAGAGGTGTCCAGAGTAGGAAAGGCCTCAAAGTACTAAGGAAAGGAAAATTGGAGCTGGTTCCCCAGAAATGTGAACAGGCTCTAACCTTTCACCCACTCCTTTGGCCTCTTTGGTCATTCCCTGGACAGCCTGAAATAACCATAGGCATCAGGTCACCAAAGTGTTTCTCCCCGCCCCACACCGAAACCAGATGTGCCGAGTGCTTGGTGAGCATTGTCTCACTCAGTCCTTACAACGTCCTGTGAAGTGCAGGCACTAGGATCTCCATTTTATAGATGAGAAGAACAAGGGAAAGAGAAGTTTTATAATTTACACAAAAGCACATGACTTACAGATGGCAGAGCGAGGCTTGGAAACTAAGCAGTTTGCTACAGAGGCTGTACTCTAAACCACTATGAAATAGCCTCATGGCATAGACCAGAAAAGGTAGATATAAAACCTGTATATGGACATAGTGAGTTACAAAGATTTGAGGGGACTGGGTTATGGCAATCCCTATTTTGACTGGTGAAAGGGCTATACGCTTTGACCTTTCCATACACTGTCTTCTAAGGGATGCCTGCTCGGTTGCAGGGGACAAAAGGGTTCTTGACACATAGTACATTTTACTCATAACACTCATTTAGTAAGTGTTAGTTGGTACAGAAGCCCTTTTAAATAACCTCCACTCACCAGGATCACCCTTTCAGCCAACACTTCGTGCTCCCTCTATACAAGATACCGACTGATGGCACATCATGCTGAATGTTCAGGGCTAGTAGGTTATTTTCAAGTTCTCTAGTCCACCTGCACCCTTCCGCTCCCTCCAGGTAAGCCATCAGCTGGCCTGTCCCCCAAACCACTCGTGCCAGTTGTATTCATTAAATTATAATAGCTAACTTTACAGACAATTCAGCCTGACTCAACAGTGCCACGTGTCCGCCATTTCCAAAAATTTAATCCATGCTCAATAGATGAAGCTGTGTTGTAACAAGATATTAAAAAGACTGTCCAAATATCACTATCATATAAAGAGCTTCTGTAACTCAAGAAGAAAAAGACAAATAGTTTCATAGAAAATCGAGCCAAGGACTAGAATAGACAATTCACAAAAAGCCAAAAAATCATGGAAACATGCCCAATATTACTAGAGGCAAGTAAAAATTAAATTAACAATGAGTTACCATTTATTACCCATTAGACTGACAAAAGTCTAAATTACCGATATCATTCGGTTTTAGTAAGGTGTAGGTATCAAACTGTTACCAGTAATTTTCTGTAGGTAGTAGAAACAAACAGTTCATATACAGAAATAAATATTTAAAGGATGGGATTGTTAATGTTTTTCAGACACATCTAAATAAAAATAAAAACTCTCCCTCATAAGGAAGAAAGAATGGTACCAAGCCTTAAACGCTATTCTAAAACTACAATTCCAAAAACATTTTGAGCAATGGCAGCATCCCCGGAATAAGAGGTGGTATTACATGCTCTCCGAAGACGACTATTTTGAAGGACATCAAAGATATAGATGATGACTTCTGGTATGCTGATTAAAAAACCCTTCTTCTGCCCTGGCTGGTGTGTTTCAGTGGACGGAGCGTTGGCCTGCAAACCAAAAGGTCACCAGTTCAATTCCCAGTCAGGGTACATGCCTAGGTTGTGGGCCAGGTCTCTTTGGGGGCGTGCAAGAGGCAACTGATTGAGGTATCTCTCACACATTGATGTTTCTCTTCATCTCTTCCTCCCTCCCTTCCCCTTTCTCTAAAAAGAAATAAATAAATAAAATCCTTAAAAAAAAATCTTCCAACTCTGCAGTCCCGTCCTAGACATCATGGCAGCACTCATACATAGGGCTCCTGACCAGAGGCTTGGTGTAGGCCACGCGGCCGGGCCGCAGCTCTGCTCTCTTGGCGGCTGTATCAACTGTGGCTCTTCTTCTCACGCACAGGTTGGGCTGCACTGGGGTGGACAATTTGCCTCTCACATTCTTGATTAGAGCACTGCTCTGTCTTCTCCCTCTCATGCTTGAAACAGGCTTGCTGGTGTTTGAGCCCTTACGACACCCAGCACCTGCAGTAAAATAGAGACCCAGCTTCTCCTGGAGACCCACTGAGCCAAGAACATGGCGTTCTATCTATACAATGAAATGCAGATTTCCCAAGAAAAGCAAAATTCTTGACTTCAGGAGGTTGAATAGGATGGAAAAGAATACAGCTGGTTAGATTTATGGCACTGGAAAAAGCCCTGAGAATAATTCTTGTGTCTGGGCCCAAGATGCTGTCATCTTGCCATGGATTGTTCAAATACTCGCTCCCAGTGTGTTCCGATCCTCAAAGCAGTGCCCCGAGACTGTCTAAATTGGTCAATAAACACTGTGGTTCAGTCTTGCTGCCCCCTCTTCTGAAATCAAGAATATTTTAGCTGAACTGGTGGCCACGCAGTGTACAGGAGGCCATATTTAGTTAAAAACTGGTTGGACTTTATGTGATTACATGTTAAGTTCATGAAAGAAATGTCAATAATCCTCTTTCCTGCTCTATATTTGAAAGAGGAGAGCCATAAAATACCAGCCAGCCTGGCCCTGCGGGCCTAACAGGGTAGGTTGTGGAGTAAGGCTGCTGGTTTACAGCCTGGCACCATTGCTTCCAGCTATATGACTGTGTGTGAGTCTTCTGGAGACTCTTCATCTGAAATATGGGGATACTTAGAGAGCTCACCTCATAGGGTCATAAGGAGCAAATGAGTTAATCCAACTAAAGGGCTGCCCTCCCAGTAAGCAGTTGAATGTTAGTTATCACCCCTGAAAGGAGGATGTGGCGGGTCTGGCATTCTGCTAAAGGCCTTGAATGTCTGTTATTGGTTGGACAACACAGGTAGAAGGCATGTATTCATATGCTCTGCCCAAGCCATCTTCTGGTCATCTCATGTGTTTATCCATCTACACCTGGCACTTGCCATGTACGTCTTTGTGTCTGTGTCATCTCCCTGATAGATCATGGGCTCCTGGAGGGCAGGCAGTATCCTAATCGAGCACAGAGTCTGGTCCCCAGTAGACAGCCACCGAATACTTACTCGGTTGACTCTGCGTGCTGTTCATGTGTGGAGTGGACTGGACTCAAAATGTTAACAATATAGACTCCATTTAAACAGGCTTTTCTAGTAGTGCAGTTCGATATTGCAGGGCAAATTAGAACCAGAGACAGATATGGGTTTCCGTGATTCATTGGGCAACAATGCACTAGAAGATGCCATCCCTCCCACAGGAAGGGGTGCTCTCTTACTGCCTGGGAGCTCTTTGTCACTCCCAGCAGGAGAAGCCCCTCAGCCTGCTGCAGAGCTCCAGGCTGGTGGAGACCCCACGCAGAATCTGGGCCAGCAGTCTGTGTCCTTCCCAAGGAAGTCTTTGAGGCCAGGATGGCTCAGCCCCAGCCATCTGGACGGCCTCCTCTGCCACCTTGGGCATTTACAGACCAGCTCCCATGCATGATCCTAGCTTCTTGCTCTGACTTCCTGACCACGTGCTCTCAAACTGCCCAGGCATGCAATTTAAGATTGAGTATTCTGCGTCTCTGCAGGTCATTTGTTCATTCAGCAAGCTTCCCTGAGGGCTTCCTCTGTTCCAGCTACTAACCACATTCTTAAAATAATGAATATTAATAAAAATATCTAACCTTCCATTTTCTGCATCTTTAGTATGTGTCAGATACCACACTGACTTAAATTCACTGTCTAATTTAATTCCATAAGGTTGGCGCTATCCTCATTTTACAGATGATGAAAATGAGGCACAGAAATGAAGTGACTTGCTTGAGCTCACATAGCGAGCTGCAAGGCTGGAATTAAGGCCTAAACCAAGTTTATCTGGCAGAGTAGGCACTCTAATCACGAGGCTGGCTAACTCTCCCCGCCTCACTCAGTCTATTGCTCTAGCTTTATGACTCTGTCACCCTGACCCACTTAATTCCAAAGATCTAGGCTAAGTATATCTTGCCTATTCTACAGGCTCTTCTTGACCAGGGTTTGTGTGACGTGGTACAAATCCCGACACTCAACAAAAAAGATAAAGCTCCCCACTTCCTGCTTGTTCTTCCCTTCTTTTTCTCTCTCCACAGCAGTCCAGCAGATGAGCGGTGTTTCACACTGAGTGAGGTGTAGTTCAGAAAGCATTGGCCTTGACAGACATGTTTCAAGATAGACACTTCACAGTGCCATGCTGGCACAGAAAGCACCTACCCACGCCCTGTTCATTTGTTCATTCATTCATTCATTCACTCTCTCACTCATTCACTAAGTACTTTTTATGTGCCAGATAATCTGCTAGCAGCTGCAAAAGAGGGAAAATGACAGGGCCCTGCCTGCCTTGAAGAGACTCAGTCAGTGAAAGAGAGAGGTAGAAGAGTGATAACTATGGCAAGTCCTGATCTGAAGGTGGCAGTACAAGAAATTTCACTCAAGCTTCACTCCAGATTGAGGCTGGTGAGTGCGTAGCCTGGTCCCTGCAGCAGTTTTCAAACATGGCCCCCAAGTCCTTGATGCTCCTCCCCTCAGAATAGAGGGGAGTCTATGCTCCTTCTCCCTTGAATATGGGCTGCCTTTTGACTGCCTGTCACACTGAAAGTGACACTCTGTGACTTCTGAGGTCAGGGAATGAAAGACCAGACAGGTCTCACCTAGTTCTAATGAAATGCTCATTCTCCAAATGCTCCCTCTGGGGACACTTCGTCTCGGAGTCCCGCCACCATGCTGTGAGGAAACCCAAGCCACAGGGAGAGGCCACATGTGGGCACACTAGCGGCACGTGTCCCAGCTGGGCCCAGGCTTCAAGTCGTCTCAGCCTGGTAATCAAAGAGTAAGTGAAGAAGGTACCAGATGGTTCCAGCTTCTAGCCATTTGAGTCACCCAAGCCACCTTCCCCCCCTATAAAATCCTGTTCAAATGCTGACCCATAGAATGCTTGAGCATAATAGACAATGTGTTGTTAATATTATTATGTTGAACATAATAATGTTGTTGTAAGCTGATAAGTTTGGGGTATTTTGTTACCAGCAGTGGGTCACTGGAACAATCCCTTCAAAAATGGATGCTACTTATGGCGGAGCCCTGGGCAGGCCAAGCTGGGGGGCCGGGAGCCGACAAGTGACAGCTCTTAAAGGTTGAGTGGTACACCCCTTTTACAATTTCACCCCATTTACCAAGTTTGCTTCAACTTCATTTATTCAACATTTCACAAATATGTGTTGAGTGTCTCGTATGTGATAGTCACTCTTTTAGTATTGGATGCAAATCTCTGCCCTCCAGGAGCTTACCATCTCGTGGAGAAAACAGACAAAAAGTGAGACAAGGAAACAGAATATATACCTTGTAAGACAGGGACTCAGTATACAGAGAACACTAAAGCTGAGACATGAAATATCAGTGGTGGGGTTGAAATTTTAGAAAGGGTGCCCAGGAAAGGCCTCACAGAGAAGGTGACTTGAATCAAGTCCTGTTGGAATAAAATCTTGCTGAAAAGGCCTGAGATGGGAAATAGCAAGCCCTGTTTGGTTGTCCCCAACTAAGCACACTTCCTATGTCAGCTGCTCACCCATGGTCACCCAGACAGACTCACAGCCATCCTTAGGATCAAAGAGCATGGGCTTCTCTAAAACGTCAACTCTCAAATAAGAATTGTGTGATGTCAAAGTAGGAAGGACCCTCAGAAGCTATTCAGTCTCAACCCCTCATCTGAAACTGAAGCCATGTGTTCCGGTTTGCCTGAGGCTTAACATGAGACCTGCATACCTGCCCCGTCCCCTGCTCTTCTTCCCACTCTCACCTGGCTCCTAGGCAACCGCTTCCCCTCAGTAACTAAGCTTTCTCTCTTGGCTGCATCACCCCAGCCAGATGTATCTGATGTTCCACATTGTCACTAGACATATTCTGAGACCAATCCCCAGGGTGGGCGGGGTGGAGGAGTCCCAGAATAGAAGCAGCACTGCTCTGCCTGGTGTGGCTCAGTGGGTGGAGCACGGACCTGCAAACCAAAAGGTCACCAGTTTGATTCCTGGCCAGGCACATGCCTGGGTTGCAGGCCAGGTCCCTGGTTTGGGAGGGTATGAGCGGCAGCCAATAGATGTTTCTCTCCCTCTCTTTCTCCCTCCCTTCCCCTCTCTCTAAAAATAAAGAAATAAAATCTTTAAGAAAAAGCAGCACTGACCCTAGACAACAAGGCCAGCCTTCCCATCACTGTTAGTGCTATTGCCCATGACACTCTATCAACACGCCCCCTGCAGGGCGGCCTATAATACAGAAAGTGGGCACTTTCCAGGTTCTCTTCTTAGCCCCTCTCTGGTGGGCTGAATTGTGTCTTCCATAAAGTCATGTTGAAGTGCTGCCATCCATCCCTAACCTGTGAATATGACATTTGGAAACAGGGTCTTTGTAAGGTCAGATGAAGTTACACTGGAATAGGGTGGGTCCTAACCAGGTAACTGGTGTCCTCACAAGAAGAGAGAAATTTGGACCCGTACGCAGAGAGAACACCACGTGAACACAGGAGAGAGAAGGCATGAAGCTGGAGGCAAAGACTGAAGTGATGAATATACAAGCCAAGGAACTCCAAGGACTGACAGCAAACCATCAGAAGCTAAAAGAGAAAAGGAAGGAGACTTCCCTAGAGCCTACAGAGGGAGTGTGGCCCTGTCAACACCTTGATTTCAGACTTCTAGTCTCCAGAACTGTGAAAGAATATATTTATTTTGTTTCAAGCCACCTAGTTTGTGGTACTTTTGTACAGCCACCCTAAGAAATTAGAGCACCCTCATATATAAAGTCTGGAGCCACCCGTGGTCCCCATACACAGTCTTTTTCTCTGAAATCCCAGAGCTCAGAAGCAGCTGCTACCTCCCCCAACACCGCTCCTTTGTATCTACTTACAGTGCCCATGCGAAGACCTCTCAGAGCCCTGCAGAAAGCAGTCTGCCGACCACCTTGGTCTATGACTTGCTGTAGGCACAACTGATTTTATAAGGTTTGGCTCCAACCAGTCTGAGATCTGTTGGTCTTTTTACCTTCACTAAGAATGACTGATGAAAGACAGTGAAGGGATGAGCCAAATACCTAACATTTGCATGGCCCATGGAACATGGATAATGGTGCGGTGATGGGCAGAGGGATGCAGGGGCAGGGGCTGGATAGAGATGGGCATAGCGGGGAAAATGAGAACATCTGTAATAGTGTCAATGATAAAAATAAAGTAAAAAAGTTTCAAACAAATCATGATCAAAAACAAAAACAAAAAGAATGACTGATGGACTTACTGACGGACTGAGAGGTCATGGGGAAGTACCACCTACAGATCACGCTCACGGGCCCAGGACCAGCATGTTAAATGGGAATCATCACACTAAAAGGCTATTTGGCAACGTTGAACAAGAGCAAAAAAAAGAACATCATACTTTTTGACCTGGTAGTGCTGTTCTTGGAATAGAATTCAAGGAAATGACATAACAGAAAAAAAAATAAACCATTTGGACAAAGATAATATAGCGGTGTTACTCATAATAGTGGAATAAAAACTGGAAACATTCATTATGGAACCGTTGAAAAGAACATCATAATAATGCCTAACATTTCCTGAGCCCTTACTACATGGCAGGCACTACACCAAGTGCTTTGTTTGGATTAACAAACCCTGTTTAACCCTCACAAAATCTGATGGCATAGCTGTATTATTCTGGTTCTAGAGATCAAGAAAACCTGTCCAAGGTCACAAAGGAAAAGGCAAGTGACCTCGATTTTATGCCCTTCGCTTAGAGTAGTGAGTCTACTCTGTGGCCATGTTAAACTGGGCAAGTTCCTACCTTCCCTAAGCCTTAGGCCATCAACTACAAAATGAGAAAAAGAATAACGTCGTAAGACTGACAAAGATTAAATGCAAAATGTGTGAAAATATTAAGTGAACTATAAAGAATTAATCACATGAAAAGAACAGCCACTTCGTGATAACTCTGAATAGTTTATGTGACGGGATTCTGACTATAGTGCATTTTACATGCCAAGTTGAACAGCTAGAATTTCATCTTTTATGTAGTAGAGGATTAAGATTGTTTTGTAACCAAGAGTGTTACAAGCAGATCTGTGTTATGTTGTTTATTTTGTCTTGTTGTCCTATTACAATTGTCTCAATTTTCCCGTGTTGCTCTCCCTTACCCCACTCACTCCCCCCTCACTGGCTCCCATAGTTAATCCTCACCCTGTTTCCACGTCCATGGGCCATTCATACATGTTCCTTGCCTAGTTCCTTCCCCTTCTTTCCACCCTTATCCCCCTCCCCCATTCCCTCTGGTCGCTGTCAGTCTGTTCCTTGTTTCCAGGCCTCTGGCTCTATTTGGCTAGGTTGTTTGTTTTGTTCATTAGATTCCTCTTACAGGTGAGATCATATGGTATTTCTCCCTCACCACCTGGCTTATTTCCCTTAGCACAATGCTCTCCAGTTCCATCCATGCTGTGACATGTAAGAGCTCCTTCTTCCTCTCTGCTGCGTAGTACTCCCTTGTGTAAATGTACCACAGTATTTTGATCCACTCAGTGACTGATGTATTAAGGTACAATAATTTTGTCTCAGGGTGACAAAATTAAAATTATATCTAATTCTTGACCCTCAACAAGTGTTATGAGCTCTCTAGTAAAACCTTTCTTCAGAGGGCGTGCAGGGCGGGCCTGGAAGCAGCACTTTCCTTAACTCACTGACTTGGCAAGAAAGGCAGAGGCTTCATCCCCTAAAAGCTGTACCCAGGGGTTTCAAACCACAACAAGAGGAAAGCAGAGACCCTCGGGCACACAAAAAGTGGGGGCATTCTGATGGCATGTGGAGGGGACTCTCCTCACCCTTCCCTCCCTGGGTGGTTGTAAGGATTGTGTACACATGTTCTGCCAGCAGTGAGGGCCTATAAACTTTTAAAGAAGAAACACTATTGTCACCAGGTCCTAGGGGCAGGGTGCCATCAAATCCCAGGCAATTATGCAATTAGTTCCACTAACCAGGGTCTGCCACAGCCCCAGGACCCCGTGAACCAGGTGGGGGCGGAGGGGGGATGGCTCTGGTTTTCATCCCAGTGAACCAGGCTGAATATTGAAAGGCAAAAGGGCCAAACAATCCAAGGCATCACCCAGACCAATCAGTCAGCCCCTCCTTGCTCCAGAACAAAATCAGAGACTCAGCCTGAGTGTCTGCCCATCATTTCGTCCAGAAGTCCCTGAGGACCAATGCCGCCTCTCCACACGCTAGTCTTCTAACAGATTTTTCCCATCATGTTTGCTATTTGTTTTGCATTTCTATATGGACTTACCCACTCCTCCCTGCTTTATATCCTTCAAAGTCTCTTCTCCTCTCCTCCTGTCAGGAGAGAGACTGCGGGATTAATGCAGCTCTCACCTGCTGGGATGTTGTATGCATCTCCATTTTAGAATGAGTTCAGAGTAGTTAAATAATTTCCCAGGGTCACCCGTCTAATAAGTTACTGAGCCAGGATTCAAATCCAGTTCTGTTAGCTGCAAAGCCTGGACCCTTCCCATCAACAACATGTCCACCTCTCCCAATCAATGATGAAAAGTGGCTGAGACAGATTCTGCAATCTGTCTGTAAAAAATCTGTCTTTGTACCTTGTTGCAAAGCACTATGTGGACAACACATAGCTGACCACAGACATGAAGGTCAAGAATGCTCACGCCCTGGCTGGTTGGCTCAGTTGGTTGGAGCATCATCCCATAACCCAAAGGTTGTGGGTTCAATTCCCAGTCAGGGCACATACCTAGGTTGTGGATTTGGTCCCCAGCCCAGGCATTTGGGAGGCAACAAATCGATGTTTCTCTCTCGCATTTCTCTTTCTCTCTCTCCCTTCCTTTCTCTCTCTCAAAAAGCAATGAAAATATGTCCTTGGGTAAAGATTAAAAAATAAAACTAAAAAAATTTTAAAAAGGGTGCTCACATTCAGGAGCCAGCTGGGCCGGCCCCTCCTGCTGCACCTCTTCCACACACAGGCCCACCCTCTGTAAAAGGGGACCACGGCCCTGGAACGGCGTCAGTCAAGCCCCTTCAGAACACTGGGCTGAGCTGGCATCTAAATCCTGAGTTCCTGGGCCTGGCAGCCGCTGTGCCAACCACAACCCTCAGGAAAAGGAGAGAGTAATTAGAAAGCAGTGCCCCACAGGCAAAGCTTAAGTCATGTTTCCAAACTGGTCTCCAAAATGAAAGATCAGCCTGTGCCTGCAGTTGACAGCACTTGGGCCCAGCTCTTCCCCACAACCCCCACTTCCTCTGGGCCCCTGCGGGGACCATCAGGGGCATTCAGCAGGGGCACCATGGACACACACAGTTGTTTCCACCCAGTACAAGTGCCGCCAAGCCACCAACTACATGCTTGCTTGGACCTGAGAGGTGGTCTTGTTGTGGTCCTGCTCCTGAGAAACTCACAGCTCAGTGACAACACGAGCTGGGAAGCACAGACAGGGCCAGGTACAGAGCGGATGCTCTAAAACGAGGTGGGGTTTATACAGGGATTGCAAGGCTGGTTCAACACTTGAAAACCAATCAATGTAAGTCACTACATTAGCAGACCAAAGCAGGGGTGGGCAAACTATGTCCAAATCCAGTCCACTGCGTATTTGGTAAATAAAATGTTATTGAAACAGAGCCATGCCCATTTATTTACATATCATGCTTTCATGCTACAATGGCAGAGTTGAATACTTTCAACAGAAATGGTATGGCCTGCAAAGTTGAAAATAATTTACTATGGCTCTTTTCAGAAAGAAATTTGCCCGCCCTTGCCCTGGCTCTTGCCCACCCTTGCTATTGGGAGGGAGCACTGCCACCCGTAAAACTGCAGCAACTCCAACTCCCTCTGCTCTCTGCTCTACACTCCAGGCTGGGAGGCAGATGAGCATTAGGGCACCAGACTATCAGGGCTGGAAGACCAGGCCACTACCTTCCACGAGAAAAGCAGTCCAAGGTATGATTTCTGCTCCTCTCTCCCACAGGTCCCATTCCCCAGGGATCTCCGGACGAGTCTGTCACAAGCTATTACTAGAACTTTCATAATAAATACTCGGCAGTTACTGGTTTTATACCTCTATGTTCCCCTTCCCAGTCCAAACGTCCCAGAAAAGGAGGTCTTGAATCAATTATCTAAGCTTCTACTTCAGCAAACGAGGCAAAGGAAGAGCAAGTAAACCATGCAAACAGAAGGAAAATAAATAAAAATTAAGAAATCAATGAAATTGAAAACAGAAAAATAACAGAGAAAAATCAATTAAACCAAAAGCTGGTCCTTTGAAAAGATCAATGAAATTGATAAACTTCTAAACTGACAGAGAGCAAAAAAGATGCAAACTATCTATCAGGAATAAAAAAGGAGACATCACTACAATCCCTAATGACATTTAAAAGTGAATAAGTAAATATTATAAACAATATTTGCCCATTAATTCCATGTTATATGAAATAGACAAATTACCCAAAAAACACATAATCAAAAATCAACATAATCAACAAATTACCCCAAAATCAACATAATCAACAAAAGAAAACAGCAAACAAAATACAACCAGAGACATTGAAATTAAGAACAATCTAACAATGGTCAGAGGGGAAGGGGGAGGGAACAGTGGGGGGAAGGGTTTCCAGGAAACACTATAAAGGACACATGGACATAACTAAGGGTGTAGGTGGGAGCAGGGGAGGGGGGTGGGA
>VMDR010011260.1:0-28870 GCA_007922815.1 Macrotus californicus | reverse complement strand
GGTGTACAGTTGTATGTGAAATGCAGAGCTTATTCTTGATTACTATTTATTAATTATTGTATCGTTTTCTATACAAACCACTGTAAACCTACTTTTGCCTACCTCTGCATTTAATAAAGTATTATTGATGAGCCTTTTTTAACTTAAACTGGTTTTTTTAGTTTTGAAAGTTTTCTCCACCAGTTCGATCCCAATGTGCTCGCAATGTTCCAAGATTTGTTTCTATTATGTTTCAATGCTGGTACCTTGTTTTTCTTATCCTTTTCTTCCTTTTTCTTTTTAAAAATAGTGTATATGGGTGTTTTATTTTTTTTTCAATTACAGTTGACACTCAGTATTACTTCATAGTAGTTTCAGGTGTACAGCGTGGTGGTTAGACAGTTTTCTTCCCCAGCTGCTCCCTTCTGCCTCAGTACTGCCCCTAACTCAGGGGGGCTTGAAGGAAGGGTCCTGGGAGGAATCTAAGAGCTCTGCTTCAGGATGGTGGACGGATGCCACGCCTCCCTTTCACTGCCTTCCAAAAGCCCAGTGGGTGCGCGGAAAAGTTTTTAAACAGAAGGAGAAGATGGGAGGGGGTTGGGGGCAGGTGAAAAGGTGAAGGTGTTAAGAAGTACAAATGGGTAGCTACAAAACAGTCTGGGAGCAGTGGGGAGGACAACTGGACTCAAAATTTGAGTGTGAATTCTGCTTAGCCATCAGTTCGTGGGGTGAAGTTGAGAATTTACTTTATATTCTCTGGTTTTCAGCTTCTCCAGCTATGAAATGAAATGGTTAGATTAGATGAACTTTAAAAGTCTCTGTCACTGCCATTCACAAATGAGGAAAGCAGGCACGGGAGTGAAATGAT
This sequence comes from Macrotus californicus, assembly GCA_007922815.1. Lineage (NCBI taxonomy): Eukaryota > Metazoa > Chordata > Mammalia > Chiroptera > Phyllostomidae > Macrotus > Macrotus californicus. Next base: position 28,023 of record VMDR010011260.1, on the reverse strand, counting down.
TTGTCAGTGGTCATCCAGGAAGTAAGAGGTAGAATTGAACCTTGAATACATGTCTTCTGACTCCAGTTGGGCTACACCGAGACTGACCTGAACAAACAATGCGTCCTCAGGAGCTGAGAGTGAAGGGGATGCAGCCTCACTGAGCACAACTTTCCACCACGGCAAGTACAGGCGTGGGTGTGGTTGTGGGCACCCCCACGGAGAGGCTGTCCTGAGGTCTTTGTCTCCTGGGCCTGACACCCCTGCACCCCGGCCAACAGAGCTGTGTTCCAGGGCCTTACCTGCTCCAGTCTTGCCCAGGGCTGCGGAGGGTTGCAGCTCGGGTTTGGCCCAGCCCCGAGTAGCAGCCCTGTACAGATGGTGGTGCGGCTGGTCGCACAGCGGTCGGGCCTCCCCGCGCTGGCGAGCACGGCTGTGCTCGTTCCGTAGTCGCTCCGACAACATTCCTCTCCTGGCAGCCGTGTAGTCTCTCCTCCAGTCCTGTGCGAGCAAATGGCTTTGCAGCAGCTTCCCCCAGCCCCTGCAGGCTAGGAGGCAAGCATTAGGCCAATGCGTATGCGTACATGTCACCTGTTTAAATCTTTCGGTAGGCCCTCTTTAGACTTTATTTCTTCTTTCCTTTCCATGGATTCCCCTTGGGTTATATTAATACAGTTATCCATTGTAGTCAATATTAGGATTATTTTTAAAAAATCCCAAACCCAAGACTTCAATTTGTATAAACTCACAAACAAATAAGCAAACAAATCAAACCAACAGATACATTCATCTTACAAATCCATTAAAGTGCTTCTTTATCAGCTTCTAATTAGGAGACAGTTTGCTTGTTTCAGACGTGCTTTAAGAATCAAGTGTTACTTTGTAAGGTGTGTGATTGTCTAGTCCCTATGCCATACACCTGAAACTAACACCAAATAATATTGAATATAATACTGTAATTGAAAATGTTTTTTTAAATTACTTTATTGTTGTTCAATTACAGTTTGAATTTTCCCCCCACCACTCTCCCCCCACCCCAGCCAATCCCACCCCCCTCCCCCGCTCCCACCCTCCTCCTTGGTTATGTCCATGTGTCCTTTATAGTGTTTCCTGGAAACCCTTCCCCCCACTATTCCCTCCCCCTTCCCCTCTGGCCATTGTGAAAATGTTTTTTTAAAAATTAAAAAAAAATCAAGTGTTCATCTATTACTACATAGCTTTAACTTCCTTTTGGATGCAAGTTTCTGGAACTTGGACTTGTAACTTCATTCTTTCTGGCCCCGTTTGTCCTCCACTACCTGGTTCTGTTCATTGCCCAAGTCTTGGCCAGCCTCTTCGTTACTGCGGACCTGTTGCTCTCAACTCTGGGTGCACGTTAGAATTACTTGAGGATTTAATTTGCCTTTGTTGGATCCTAGGTCTGCATATATTTAAATGTACCTCAAGTGACTAGTAGGTAAAGGGGAGTAAGAAATGGAAGCAATTGTATAAGGGTCCACTCCTTCCTTTCTTTATCTAGCCAACCTATCCTTTTCCTTTTTCCTTGATTCTCAGGTAGGAAATAGGTTCTAAGTGGGTGGTGGTGGCTTTCAAGGCCTTGATCTGGTGATGCATTTTTTGCTGTCTGGGGTTATGGTGGCTCACTCTATGGACTTATAGGCACGTTTAGGGGATACAGGGTGAATACGAGGTATAGCAAAATTTTTTGCTTGCTTTTTAACTTCCTCTAAATCATCACTCTTTCACTCATAGTTTAGAAAACAGCAGATGAAGTATGTAAGATTTATAGATTCCTCAATTAAATGAGAAGGGGAAAGGGAGCTCTAAATTGCAGAAATTTGCACAGAAAGAAAGTTTGCCTTAGTCATTGTACATTTCAGAATATATGGTATCGCTGCTTGGATGTTTGTGAGTCTGGTTCTTTTAAAAATACTTAGGGACATTCTGGCTACAGAGACATAAGGCATTTTGCATAGTTTGTAGGTTTAAATTCATAAGAAGGGGGTCATAAAACATATCTCCCATGTCCACCTTCTGCTGGGTGTTGAGAGAACTCCTTTCTCTTTGCCTAAGCACCTATGTTGAATTTGATAGCTGTGGTATTTGGACTGATTTCATAGTAATTAATCTCCAGCCTAATTATGAGCCCTGTTGTCATTTTGCTAGATGTAATTAAATTGCATAGCTGGAGAAAGTTTGGAAACTATGGTTTCCAAGAAAACTCTTCCCTGTAACTTGGCAAGGAGTTCTAGAGTGACAACATAATCAGCCAATTAAATACAAGCTGGAAGCCTGATGTCCTTCAGGATGAGTTTATAGGAAGAAGACAAATGTATGTTCACAAGAGGTACCCGCTGTTTTACTGCTGCCTTTTTGGAAAGAGGTTAGAGTGTTCTAGAGGTTTTTTCTCATTAATCCTTTTGATGGCTTTATTAAACAGGACTCGGGACAAACATTTTAGTCCCTTTCAAACCAATGAGATGATTGACATCAGTGAAGTTCAAGTGTCTTGTCAAAGGGCATAGCGACTATGGTTCAGAAGTGATTTAATAATATGTTTTCTTACAAAACACAATGCTTATCTACATAGATTGCTATAGCAACCCCCAAATACATAAGAAGATTATACTAGCATGAATTTATAAATATGCCCTTTTGGTGAATAAAACTTTTAAAGTCTTTCGGGGCCAGAGTTCGGTTTCATTTTTTAGTTTAGGGTAAGGAAATACAGCCTGGATGTCAACTGTGAGCTAACAGGGGGTGCAGTGGGTTGCTGAATTGCACTGGCCTTGGCCTTGCCTGGCAAGAGGCACTTTGAAGAGATGGGTGAGAAGGTGCATCTGGTCCACGTGTCCATGAAAACGAGCTTTGGAGGCCTCTTTGGCAAATAAGCGGTAGGTCTCTGATGCCTGGTATAGGTAGAAAGATATGCTACATTTTGTGATTTTAAATAGATTTTAAAATTCTGCTTTACTGGCACCCTTAAACTGACTCTTTGCCCTGAGTGTGCAGAGGACACCTGGTCAAGGTATTAAAGCGCGTGAGAGCTACTGTAGCTGCGGTGTTTCCAAAGCATGTGTAGGCGTGTGTGTGCGACCCACGGCTGACACTCAAGAACGCAGGATGATTTGGGAGGCACATCGACTCATGTCAGTAGGCTTTTTAAACTGTTGGATTTTTTTATAGTTTCACTATGGCATAGACTTTCCATTAAAATAGTAGAAAAAAGTTCCTTTTGAAAATAAACATTTTAAAACTTTGAACTGTGTAATATAAATTATTAAATAAGTAATGATGTAGATGCGGATGCTGTGTGGGAAGAGCCAAAATTATGAAGATGGAACTTGAATGACCAAAGTTTGGGACACAGGGGCCTCTACCCCTTGTCTTCCACTTCCAGTAAGAGGCCTATCTTCTTGATTCCTTTGCCTGAACAGTAATTCCATTTGATAAAATGTGGGTCAGATAAAAAACAACAACAACAACAACAACAACTAATGTGTTTGCCATTAAGTTACAAATGTGTATTCCATGACTCTTGCAATAATGAAAAAATAATGAAAACCACATCAAGCTCGGCCTGTGTTTCCTAGTTAATTTTGGTTCCCAAACACTTGGCCAACCAAGCTTTGGATGTTGCGAACATAGGACTGAGCGCCTTCAACAACCACAGGTTATGATTGTCCCCTGAGAGTGTTTATCCTGTGCCTGTACGCCAAAGAACAAACAGCCGCCCTAGTACCTTTTCCTTAACCACGAACAAAGCTGTAAATGGTGAGAGTTCCAGGCTTTGCATGTGGAATTTGGCTTTAGAAAATAAAGGAGACTCCAGAGGAAACTATTCTGCTCCATACTTTCTGAGTGACTGACACACAACAGTGTGGATGAATCTCAGATGCCTTGTGCTAAAAAGCCAAACTCACACTGTCACATGCTCTTTAGTTACATTTGCGTGACTTTCTCCACAGTAAGGCTATAAGAACAGAAAACTTTTTAGTAGTTACCGGGGGCTAAAGGTTGGCTTCCAAGGGGCAGGGAAAGCTTTTCAGGATGATGTTACCCTTCTCTGTATTATGGTGGTGGTTGCATCACTATTTCCATTCATCAAAACCCTAGAAAGGGTGACTTTTACTGGCTGCAAACTATACCTCAATGAACCTGAGAAACAAGTAAGTGTTCTTAGTGTTCCATAAGAACTACAAATAACATGTGTGATAATAGTCAAACCAAGATGAAAGGCCCCAAGTTCCTGTTCATTTCTTGAGGGAGGAGAGAGTCAGACTCACCTTTTACATCGATAGACAGCCTCTTAATCTACGTCTGGAGGGGAAATGTCAAGTGTATGCTTTTATACAAACTGTTTCCATTTAGTCTTCTCGTTTTTGCTCCCGACTGGATTCATTTCAGTCCTACTGCGCCTCAGTGGGAAAAATGTTTAGGTCCCGGCAATAATAACATCGCAAGGAGTGGTTTCTCTGGTTTGCTATCAGATACAGTAAGTCGCTGGTAATGATTGCTCTGTGGAAGTTTTTTCCATGTAACACACCATCTTCTTTTGCTTTTGGTACAGTTAAGGAATTCCTAAACGTGGAAGTGACAGAGAGACTAGGGCTGTATGAACTTTTGGAGAGGACGTATTAGGAATTACTTTGGAATGGCCAACTTGTTTAATAGTGTGACCAGGTGCAAATAGACGTTTGTAGCCCTCTCTTCCTGTGACTGTTTCTCTGTTCCAGTGCTCATCATACTGTACGAAGATTTTTATTTTTCTTACCTGGCTGTCTTCTTTGTTCTGTGAATTCTTCAGGAGCAGGGGTCATATTTCACTCATTTTGATATCCTCATTACCTAGCACAGTGTTTGTAGCAACTAAAAATTGTTTCTGAATGCATGAAAAATATGACTTTATAATTATTTTAAATGAATTATTTCCACCCAAAAGTAGACTTTAGCAAGGGGTTGAACAAGGGCAAGATGCACAGATGGACCTGTGAGGACATTTGTCTGTGATACTGTAGCGGTAGCTTTCCTAGAGGCCTGTAGCTAGACTTGGCATCTTCTTGAAACTTATGCTAGTCCCTGGCTGGGTGAAGTAAGAACTACTCAAGGCACTTCATGTATTCATTTAAATTGTTTAAGTTAATATAATAATGTGTTTTAAGTTAAATCACTTAAAAATAAAATAAAAATATAGCACATTTTAGAAGTTTCTCTACCATGCAAATATAATGCATCGTCAAAATTGAACCTTATTTTTATAGACATTGTTTTTACAGGACTAATTTATTTTCAGTAGAAACATTGGTATGTTCTTGCCAGTTCAGGTCATTCCATAGTTTATGGTGTTCTAGGGAAGTTTTTTTATATAGTACATGAATGTCTGGTTAATACATCATTTTCCATAATTGTGTGCTTTGTGATCCAAGAACTGATTTTAAGATTTCTATTTCACTTCACTCTTTTTCTTCCCTGATTTTATGGTGGTTGGGGCTAACCGTGTTCACTTTCTGATAGCTCTGAGACCGTTTGACTATCCCAGAAGGAGGACCTCCCCGAGCAAGCCTTTAGGGCTGTGTGCTGACTACAGACTCAGTTAATTCTCCTCAAACAGGGCGCAGTCAAGGTCAGCTCCTTTTTGTTGATTTACTTCCAAGAAGCATTGCAGGTACTTCCCACTTCTGTGTCTTCTTTTCACAGTTTACCTTGGCTATGTTGACCTTCACACATCCTATTTATCATCATCTCACTTATCCCAGGCTTCCTAATCAATACATCAATGAACAAATATTTGCTGGGTCATTTTTGTGGGGGGCACGTGTTGTTTCTCTTGCCTGAGAAACACGGTGTGCTCCTGTGGTAACGAGGCTTTGGTTTTCCTCAGGGGAGTTTCCCCTCTGCAGCTCTCAGTCATGTGCTTGGATGCACAATGCGTGCCAGCGATGGGCACGTGACTTCGACTGGCCAATCAGTGTATTCCATTTTTCTCCCCCAGAGACTTGTATGGTGATGGACGCACCACCTTAAATAGTCCATTAGGAGTAAATTCTGTAATTTTTTCTGAAGTTGTTGGGAAGAAAAGTTCTCTTCCTGCTAGGGTTACTAACCAGGTGCAATATTTGTGGGTCTTTTTAAAACTTATTTATTAAATGTGTTGGGGTGACATCGGTTAATAGGATCATATAGGTTTCGAGGGTACATTACTATGATGCATGACCTGGGTCTATCTTTAATCCCACTATAAGAAGTTCTTTAGAGAACAAAGCCAATACAGAGAAAACCGGAGCCAAGGAACAGAGAGAGAAATTCTTATTTTCTCTTTAGAATGCCGATCCAACTGTGCCTGAAGCTGGGATTAGCTATACCTGGGCTTTAGAATATAGAAGCCAAAAATTTTAAATGTAATTTGAGTTGATTCTTTTCTTCACTAAAAAAGATTACTGATTAAACGACACACACACACGTGCAAAGATTTAAGGTAATTGCCAAAAGAGTGATTTAGATATTGACATTCATACTTTAGGTTGAATGGCATTTTTTTCCTTCTTTGCCAGGTCTTCATTCAAACTGCTACTGCTTGATGACATGTGTTTTGTTTTGTTTTATTGAGCAAAGACAGGGCTCAACACTAGACAGAGACAGTTTTGTGGAGATAAAAGAAGGGGAATTTGGAGATGAAGTCTCCAGGGGCTTATGTACTTACAAGGAATATACTTCATTATCCAAGTTGTGTTAAATTAACGTCTTTGCTTACCAAATTGCATAGGCAAACATAAAATTCTAAATTTAATGAAGAAAAGAAAATGAAGAAAAACTCATTCCCAAGAATTAAAAATACATGCAATAATAATCATATCTAGATTGTAATTGTTGTCTTCGACCTTCCCGTAGCTCAAATTACTCTTAACTACCTTTATATGCTTCTCTGTGGAACCACTTTGTCACTAGTTAATTAGGACAAAATGTCCTGACAAGATCTGATTTTTCTTTTATTCTCAGAGCTGTGAATCTTTGTTATTCCTGGAACAAACAAAAGTGAACTTCCTTCCTGTCTGGTATTTCTCTGTCTTCAAAAGTAAGAGCACTCAAAACTACTTTGTCTAAGGTGTACAACTAGATACCTACACTGGATATTTCTTTCTTTTGAATTTTAATCAATACAGGCATGAATGGTCTTCTGGTTATATGAGTATGTTTTGAGGAAAAAACAATGATTTTATTGCAATTAAGACTGAGGGAGGAAACTAAAAATATATGAGTGATATTCAAAACTTGTATCCTTTTCATCTTGGGCAATGTTATTCTGTGGGATATAAAATAATGATGGTTAAGTTTAATAATTCCCTTTTGTGATATCATTAGATAAATGACATCATGTGTTTTTTCATAAGGGAGTGACCACTGGAGTCAGACAGACCCCAGTTTGAACCCTGGTACCACCATTTGCTAGAGCTCTTCATTGCAGAGAAGTCACTTACGTTTCTCAGCTTGTTTCTCATCTGTTCCTCATGGGATTCCACTGGGGACTAAGTATTAAATGTATGTGGAGTCAAAGCACAATGGCGGTAGGAGCAGTGGTAACAAACTAGCCAGAGTCTTGTGCTATGACCCTTTCCTGTACCCTCCTTAGGAAAAGTGATGTAAAGGCAATTCCATTTATTCCCAGGATTGTTGGGCCGTGTGGCTGGCTAGGCCCATTCTCTCTTCATATTGTGCATGTGACCCTCCCAGGATGCATGTAGTGTGGAAGGGCACTTTACCAAGATGGAAGAAACCTGTTCTTCCGCTCAGGGTATACTTCTAGAAAACATGAGAATAAAACATAGGAGAAAAGAACCAGCCCCTAATGCTATCAAACTGTGAGCATAAAGCTAATGTTGGTTTTCATGTAGCTGAGTTTTTTGTTAAATGAATTAAATTCTAACAAAACTAGCTTTGACCAAAAAAGTTGACCCAGTTTCTTGCGAGAAATAATGATGTTACTGAGAATTGAAAGTTTATTGCTAGAATAATAAAGATCATGACAAGAAGAATTTTGCTCTCTTGTTTTCTGTTGAATCCCAGCTCCTAAAGTTGTGCCTGAAATATTGTGTTTCCCAAACAATTACTGAGTGAATAAATAAATGCTGCTAAAATAAAAAATAGGTGGAGTCGGAATGAATTTCAGACATGATAAATGTGGCTATATAAAATAAACTAGATATAAGCAATGTGGTTAATCCAGGAAACTGAATTCTTGCTCTCTGAAAATCTCAAAGTAGGCTCAGCTCTCATTTTCTCCAAGATCATGTCAGTGTAACTTTTGAAGAGAAGAGGACAGCCCAGATGTATTTTGAGGTTGGAAGGTTCTAGAATTGTCATGGAAAACTCCTTATCTTTGTGCAAGAGTTTTCTTCCTCTTGGAACTTGGCTAGCTTTGCCAGGCCACACAAATATTTATCCATGGTTAATCTTCTATCCCTGACCATGCCTTAAGACAGTCATTCCTGGTACAAATCCATTTTGCTTCTCACACTATTTTGTGGCAAGCCACCTGTTACTTGTGAGTGCATGAGACAATGACCTCAGTGGTATTTATTAATAGTTCACCTGTCCTTCACAGAAAGCAGGAAGCTGTTCCTCATTAGCGTCTGGGCCATAAGTCAATAGCTGCATGACATTATTGCTTTTTGTTTTCAGACAAAGGAGAGGAAATTTGCTAAACTTTTCACTAATAATACTGATTTTTTTTGTGTCCCAGCCCCTCTTCAGTCCAGGATGTCATAATTTATTATGGTTCTACTTTCCTGTCAAATATAGTGTAGTAGATCAAAGTATTTCCTTTTTGCGAATAATGGTTTATTCATTCAAACTTCTATAAAAATATTTAGTAAAAGATTTTCTGGAAACTTTGCATAGAACACAGTGCTTATTTTATAATCAGTTTGAAATTATTTTAAGAAAAAAATCTTTCTTATTACCACATTGAGGTGCTGACAATTTTTTAGGACAGGTAACAAATTTAATAATTAAATGACTACATTTCTGTTGCCAAAACATTTGAAAATGGACAGGTTTTATGCTAAGTGGTCTAATGTATACAAAATCACAGAATAATTTTTCTTGTTTTTCTTATTTGGCCACTTAGTAGATACAATCCCAGGAATACAGCACAGCCCAGAAGCCCCACTGTGGCCACAATACATCTCAGGAGGCAGAATTGGAAGAGAAGTTTGAATTTTACCCACATATGAGAAAGATAACCATTACAGACTTAAAGATCCTACCATATCAAAGATACTTTATGATGATATTGATGAAACCAAAGGACCCAGCTCACTGAAACTGATTTAATTACATGTGTATGTAAACAAAAGGCAGTGCGGCTGTGCACCTCAGATGACTAAAATAGCAGAAGACTCCAGTGTTCTTTAGTTTGCTCTGAAGGTATAATTTATGAAGATGCTTTAAGGTCATCTGTAATACAAATGACAATATTTCTAGAAATATATTTGTGCACTGTAAGATTCATGAGTAATAATGCCTGGAGCCCTCCAATATAGGTTGTTGCATGAATTAACGGAGCACATCTGGGCTTCAGTCCAATAAAAATGCTGGCTGAGTGCTTCCTTGCAGGGCGGGGGGGACGGAGATACTGAGAACTGGATAACTGCAAGCAACTGACGCCGTTCAGAAGGCATTTCCTTACTCTCTTACCTTCTCTTCTCGACTCGGTCAGAGAGAGGAGGAAGAAGTCTTCAAGGGGCAAGTGTGCTTTCCTGCAGAGTCAGTTTTTAAGTGATGTACCTCTTTTGGATGGACTGACACTGTACATGAATGCTCAGGTTTACTTGCAAGCCCTTAGTAATGAAGTCTCCACATTTAATGCTGATGTCTCAGCTTTATATTGCACACTTCTTATGAGATCTGAGTATAATACTTAATTCTTAATTTCTATGAAACTATATATGTGAACTATATATATTTTATTTTGTGTTGGGAACAGTGGGAAGAAATGAAATGACATTAACCAGGTCTAATAGGAAGAGTTCCCCTCTCTCCTAGCTTGAAATAGATTATACTGTCTTCCATGGGCACACAAGAAAATAAAATCTCTAGGCTCATACCTCCGCGTCCCACTTGTCAATCAAAACTAGAAAGCAAATGGGAAGTCTTCAAGTGATTGGTAATGTGCACAGTGGAAAACACTGTGTGGTGTGAGGTAGCTGAGCTGGGTAGACTGTCACGTGCTCTTTAGAATCGATGTGAAGGTCACTCTCTCCATTCATAGTCACGAAATGGATGGAGGACAAAATTCAGGGTCAGAATATTTTAATTCCAGGCATGTCACTTTCTAGCCATTTTATTCAGGGCAAGTCACTTAACTTCTCTGAGCAACACGCTTTTTCATCTGCATAATTAGAAAAATTAAAACTCTTCTTTGTATCACACAATCAGTTTCTGAGACTCCACTGAAATAATGGGCGTGGAGTGTTCTGCTGGTTGTGGAGAAGGAAGTCTTTGGGAAGTGTGGATGTTATCCTCCTCCCCAATGGAAAGCTCCCTGAGGGTTTATAGCTTTCGTAAACCTCCTTGAGCTGCCTACTGTGTTTCTCGAACACTCCTTTGGCTCTTCTTTTTCTTCTAATTACATCCAGGAGGAAGCCTCCATTAGGAATTAATGAGTTTTAGTACCTTCATTTACCATCTGCTCCCCCTCCCCCTTTTAACAACTGAAGGTGTTTCTCAGTCTCAAGACCTTATGTTGGCTATAGCCAGGCAGATGGAAACGATTCAGATGAGAAAGATTCCTTTTTCTGTGGTACCAAGGTCACATTTGGATTTGGTGTTGCTTTGGGGAGCCAGATGGTAACTAGAAGGTGAGAAGACCCTCTTTTGAAAGCCCTGCTGTGGAACACATAGCCCCATGACATTCATTCATTCGAGCATGCATTTATTCATTCAATTAACATTTATTGTGAGTCTGTCATGTGGCAGGTATTATGCTAGGTGGTGGGTATATAAAGTTCAACAAGATGGACTCTTTTCCTTAAACTGCTCACATCCTTGTGGAGGAGATAAATAAACGCACTCAGGTAATTGTAGTGTGCTGTTTGAGATGTCCTAACTGTGCTGTAGCACCAAGTCTGGTTTAGGATATGGGGAAGGTTAGAGGAGCTAAGTCACTCTCAAATTTAGGGCTTTTCAGAGAAAGTACTGTCCTTCCAGTTTCCACCACATGTATTAGGAAAGGGATATGGTTTTTGGACAAGTATGTATCTAGTTGATACCTTCAATTTCATATATCTCCTTTTCTTTGTGCTTATACATGCTGTGTCCAGCTTGGGATTCGCCGAGGACATAATTGCAGCATCGGAAGTATTTGTACATGTATAGAGAGTATCATGATCTCTTATTGCTATTTATAATAATGATGTGCCTATTGTTTGATGAAGAGGGTGATAACTAGGGTCCTAATAGAAAATAGATGGCACACAAAACTATTAGAAATGGGTGGGTATAACTCTACCCAAGGATTGTGCAGGAATCTGGGGATAGTAGCAGCTGAGCTGATTCGACCTCTATATCCAAAGGAAAAAAGATCAGTTTCAAGAACCCAGCAGAAGGTCTTGTAGAACTGACCTCTTTGATAGGTATAGTGATCTTCAGTGGAAGGTCACAGCCCACTTTAAGGCACAGAGAGTCAGACAACAAACCCTCTGACCTCGCTCTCCCCCTGCCTCCCTCAGATCTCTCTGCTGCTCTCCATTGTCTAGACCCAATCGAAAGACACAGGGCCAGGACCCTATAACCCCCACCTTTGCAGGTCACTTGAGAAGGGTGAAGAGTGGATCTGGAGGGGCAGACGCAAGATAGTCATGCACAAAAGATCACATTCTCAGCTGCAACATGAAGCCACGAGAATACAGACCTGTCTGCTCCAAAATGTTATGTTATATATATCACAACTTTTATGCACATATTTCATAATGCCTAAACACTTATATACACATTACATATGCACAGATGTGTGTGTGTTTTCTGAAAATAATAGCACATGAATTTTGTATAACTGTTACTTTCTTATTTGAGATGCTTGAAGAGACAGTTGAGCCATTTTCCTTCCCTCCACAGTCTTTTTTAACTTTATTTAGTATGGAAAATTTCATGCATGTACCAAAGTGGAGAGAATATTATAACAAATCCCCAGATACTTACTATCCTGCTTCAACACTTGCCAATTCATGACCAGCCTTGTTGTATTCATACTTGCATACAATCTCCACAGTCCTGTGATTTTGCAATACGTTCCAAAGCCCGTGTCATCTTGTATATGGCTTTTGTTAGGCTACAGGTATGTTAAAACTACTCTCAATCACAAATTAAGTATATATGTTGAAGAGTTGAACCATAAGCAGGAATGGATATATTTTTTAAAAGATCAATCATCTCTACTTAACTCTAAATTAGTTTAAAATGATAAAAGAATGATTGCAAAATATAACAAAGTCATGTGATTTTTATAATTATTTACTATGTTACAGTGTAACAGTATTGACCTGTATCTTTATTTACCTCATTCCTTTTCTTTCCTTTGCTTTTAATTAGGTAAAATAAAACTGAAGAAATCTTCATTTGGGAATTTAATTATCCCCAAGCCTGCATTGGAACCTCTCATGGGGTACTACGTATTGCATAGAACAAGCAATATTTCCCTCTGATTTGCAAGGTCATATTTTTTTGTATATCAGATTTTAATGCATGAATGAGACTTCATTTCGTTTTATCTTTTGGTTTGTTATTTTTTTAAAGTCACTGTCTTAATCAATATCACTTTATAATAATCCTTCATTTCTGGTATTTTGCACCTTCAAGAGTTTTCTGGCCTTTCTTGGCCTCTTCTTACATATAAATAGATTCAACTTGTCAAAGTCCATGGGGGAAAAATTTGATTGGTATATGGCAGTTGATTTCTAAAATGATCTGAACTATAAAACATATTTTTTAGGAACTTTGAAAATTTTCTGGGAGTTTATGAACTGAAGACTACATGAGCCTGAAGCTTAAGGCAAACGGGAACACAATAAGATTGTTTTTTCTTTGTGTAGGTGTTCTTTAGCAGTCCGTAGAGAGCTTGAGTGAAAGAAATAGAATATATCTTTGTAATATTTGTGTGTCACGCATAGAACCTATATCTCTTTCATTAATGTAGTTTTCCACTCACTTTAAGACCTTTATTTGCAATATGAGCTCAGTGACAAAGAAGGCAAGGTGGAGAAGAAATGATTGACAGAATATCTCAACCAGTTGTCTCAAAAAATATGCACCATGGACCCAAGGGACAATGCATTGAAGGAACGTATTAATTGGCTGGTGATTTAAACATATTAATGATGAGGACCACAAATGTAATAGAACTAGATCCCAAGTAATTTAAAGACATGGGATCTGAATACCTAGGGATTGTATTACTTATCTATTGCTTCATAACCAATTACCACAGTGACCAAACAACACAGGTCAAGAGTCCAGGCTCTGAGTCTTCTGCTTAAGGTCTCACTAGGCTCCATCCAATAAGTATGTTGGCCGGACCCATTTTCATCTGGATGATGCACTGAAGAGGAATCCAGATCTGTGCTTTTTGAGGTTGGGGGCAGAATTCATTCCTGGTTGCTCTCTGACTGGGGTCCCCAGGTTTTTGTTGCCTGCCAGTTGGAGGCCACCCCAGACCCTAGAGGCCAACAGCATGCAGTTCTTGCATGTGGGCTTCCTCAACGTGGGGATGCATGTGCGCGGCTCTCACAGGCAGGCAAAGTCTCCTTGCAGTCAGCAGCCCAGGAAAGAGGTAAGCCTTGACTTTTTTCCTGTGCCAGGTGTTTTTTGATTAGATGCTAATTGCAATTGGAAGCTTGTGTTTAGGGTACGTGCTTAGTGACCTGAGATATTCAGAGATGGCATTTAGTACTTGCTCTTAAGCCTGCCCCCCAGGATGAGAATAAAAGGAGTTGTTGGTATGTTGTTGGTACAAATGCCGGGCAAACAATCATCTTCCTGGCCTGGCGACAATTCCCTGGTGCAGGTGATTCTGTGTGTGGCATTCGTGTTGTGCATCTCCCTTCACCTTTCTGGCCCCAGCTCACGGAAAGATTCTGGCACAGTGGGGATGAGTGCCTAATAGCGAGAGAAAAAGCCATTAGCATTCCTAACAGCTACCCAGACACAAAAGCTTCTCCCACCCTTGGATGGAACACCTTTGACCATTCATTGCTTCTCTATAGCAAAGCCGTGCACCTTACAATTTGTGCTTAATTATACGGGAAAAGAGAAATCTGTTTCTCTGGGAGAGCCTCTGAGAACCTGTTGGGGAAAGCTTTCAATTTTAATTACAGAGAAATACTGGCTGAGGCAATGTTGAAAGGGAATTACCTTTCCTTTTCTTCTGATTTTGCAAAACAGCTGGCCAAACAGAACACCGGCGGCTCTGTTTCGGCAACCTGTGCAGGGTGGCTGCAGACCGCGCTGGCGTTCATTTTGCAAATCAGCTGGAAAGATTTCTTTGGGGCTTAAGGAAGCTAATTTAAACATTGCCTGTGTACAGAAACTTTAATCCCTCTTAATATGTCAGCTGTACCATCAGAAAAGCAGACCTGCGCTAGTGTAGTCGAGAAGAAAACCAATATCGTCTTCATTATTCAAACCATCAGCCCAGAGACAAAGGGGAGTAAAAGAAACAAATCATCCCGGTGACACTCAGATCTTTGCTATTTCATCTTGACAGGGGTGGTTTCCCTGCCGGCGCCCGCGCCCTCACCCTCCCCACAGCCATCGCCTCCTGTTACTCTTTATGGTAATTGAAGCTGGGCCCCAAAGCCCTCCGAGGCTTGTATCTTCTTCTCACATGAGTGAAGCTTCAGTGATAAACTTGAACTTAAAGTCACTGAGGCGGAACTGAGGGTTCATTTGATAGCTAGTGGTTTTCAGCAGCTCCGCGGGGCTTCGGGCCGCAGCGTGAGGTAGATTGTTAATGTCCTGTGAGGGGAAACAATAACACATTTCATTAATGCGTTCATGTGTGAAGCATCCATTAGTGCACTGGAGGTATTAATGACGTTATGCTTCAAACTGACATGTGGGGCATGACAGGCATGGCAAGGTCGGATGGGAACAGATGACACAGTGAACAAATATTTGAATGGCTTCATTTGCCTGCAGGTCAAATGGTGGGTGCAAGGAAGGGAGGGGGTGGGGGCTGGAAAGGAATCTTCTGGTTTGGACATAGACCAGTGGCAGTCAAACCCAGGAAAAGAAAACACACGCACATGTGTGCACGTGTGTTCCCTTCCTCCCAGAGAAAACCAGGGTCCGACAGTAATTAAAGCATGAAAACAGATTTTACTCAGGAATGAATGCAGTTAGGGAAATGAGACCTCAGGTTAAAGCTGGGCTTCATTCCAAGAACAGCGTGGACAAGCGGGAATTTATGGCTGAGGAGCAGGGTGGGGGGGCTGTGGTTGGAAAATTAGTAAGAGAAAACATCAGGACTGAGGGGGCATTGTGGCTAAATGGACTTGACAGGATTCTTGCTGAAGGCAGGCCAGGGTGGTCTGATACCAAGGATGGGGGGATGAGGAATTTGAGCAGATACTAGGGGTCATTAGATATCTAGGGTGGGGGTTCCTTCTAAGCCAACTTACCAAGTGTGCCTGACAAAGATGGACACAGAAGGTCAAGGCCTGGAGGGCTTAGAGGGGTCTAAGTAAAGTCAAAGGGATTCTCTGTCACCCCCCCACCCCCGACCCCCCACACACAGCCAAGATGGTGGGAAGGCATGCACAGAGCCTAGCTGAAAGCCGCAGCTCAGGTGGTAATGGGCCAGGCAGACTCTTGGCTACCAGGAGAATTTCCTTAAGCAAAAACTTTTTGCAGAGAATCCCATCATCAGGCCAGAATGGAGAAAAAGCAGTGCATCCTCTGCCCAGCACAATAATGACTCATGGACGGGGAATCTGGAAACACAAGTGTTGGCCAGTAGCATTGCTGGATCCTTCATCTAGCCCCTGGAGGTGTGAGACAGTCACTGAACGGTACTGGGAGAGAGAGATGAAGAATCAGACTTGACAGTGACGTATAGGAGCAGGGAGTTTGTTGAGTATTAGCAAATATGCAGAATGTGACAAATGTTAGAACAGGAGTCAGTGCGAAGTGCTTTGGGAATCAGACCAAATGTGAGTAATATTTACAGTAATATACATTTGAGTTTGCCACGGGAAGTCCTGATTTATGCCTGTTTACCCAGTGTAATTACTGGGATTCTTAAAAGAATCCTGGTTTGAGGGCAAATGAATCTATGGTATTGGAAGTCAGATACCGGGGGCACAGGGAGGGAGCTCTGGGGTAATGTTCTGTATTTTTTTTAATCTGGCGCTGGCTCCACAGGGATGGTCACATATACATGTGATTTGTGCACTTTTCTCTCTGTTATGCTTCAATCAAAAGATTTTTTTCTTGTTTGTCTCCCAGTTGGGAAACACCCTAATGCACTGCATATCCACACTCCTCACCAAAATAAGATCATTAGGTAGAAGAAGAGGTGCATAGACATCTTAGCTTGTAGTATCTTAACTCAGTTTAGCTGTCAAAGTAGAACTGACTACTTCATCCAAGTCCCAAAGACAGAAAAGGCTGCAAAAGGAACCATGTAAGAAAGCAAAGGAGAAGATTCTCATCACGACCACTCTGACTCGGAGCCTGGGCTCCAAATTCGAATGTCTGCAATTTTGGCCCAGAAACCTCTATCATTGCCATCTTAGTCCCAAGATGCTAACATTTGAACTTAAAAAAAAATTGAGGTAATGTAATTCATTGAATTTCTTATACAAGCTGAATTGGGCAGTTACTGTTCTGTTTTTGCTTTGATAAGCAGACATAGAAATGGATGTGATTTTCTCCCTGGGTTGCCGCAGTTGGATGTTTGCATGGATTCTGAGCGGGGAGGGTTGGACGGCTATAGATCATGCAGGAAGCACCAGCAACACATGTCTCAGGGTGGCAAGTGTAATTCAACATGAAAGGTCTGAGCAGCTTCTCTGAGGAGGGGGCCCTTTGGTTTCCTTATTCAGATTCCAATGGTTTTTCCCAGACAGAGAAGACAGTTCCCTTAATGCTGTCCTAGAGCTGATTGAGGAGTGACCTGCAGCTAAATTAGCAAGACAGCAGGCTCCACATGCTGGGAGAACCAAATGCCAACTTGGACCATCTCAACCGGCAACCCCCACACAGGAAGTTATTGCAGGAGTGGGACCTCACACCTGGCACGTATATTTTTTTGAAAGACAGAATTTGAATGGAACTGGAAGGAATTAAAATGTTAGCCTCAAGATTGAGCTCTCCAAGCATTTATCTAGTCAGTTCGTATGATGCTGGTCCCCAGATTAAATAGAAACACCTATGAAGCTTCAAGACATTTTTCCTTCCCAATTAGAAGCTGAGTATGATGAATCTTCCCTGATGGTATTTTAATATTGCTATTTATCCACTGCAGCCAATGGCCCTAGTGAATGCTGGAAAAGACAGGGTTATAATGAATCAAAATAGTATGAGCAAGCCAGAGATGCTGTGAATGGAAAAATTTTATGCCAAGCTTTTTTTTGGAACCACGACTACCTAGAGGATGACTCTGTACTCACCAACTGCCTTCTCTCACTCCACTGATTCTTGGACTTTGCATTGGCTCCCCCTACACATGCTTGGAAACCCAGCCAAAATGCTGTCTCCTTGGAGAGTCTGTCTGGACCCCTCCATTCGAGGCTGGGTGGACCTCTGATATATTCCTTATGAACCCTGGCTTCACTCTCACAGAGCCATCACATGTCTGTCTCTTCCACTAGAACACGGGTCCCATTGGACACCCATGGCAGAACTTGACGTGGGTGTTTAATAAGTGGATGCCAAAAGGCAACACAAGAAAAGAAATTTGTGACATAGAAGTACACTTCTTTTCATAAGGAAGTTGTCACAGTCTGCAATGTTTCCGAAATAAGATATTCGGTTATCTTGTTACACATGTCTCAGGTGACAAACTCATTGTTCAAGTCCTAGTTAAATACGTGCCGATACTGGTGTAGACAATTGTTTATACTTTTAGTTTGAGCCATATGGAATTGCTGGAAATTGACTCTTTTTGGCTTAAAAAACGGCAGTTTCATGTGGTTTGAACTATTATTTTGCTCTCTGCAGAAACAGATATAATTCTAATTGGAAAAAATGTGCTTTACTTTATATGGATTTCAGTAAGTTTTGCCAAATAGGTCCAAGTATCTGGACACTTTTCTTTTTAAGGTAAGATCAGAAGGTGTTGAGTCCTTGCCACCTCTGACTGACGATACGTGACTGTCTGACACTAACAGCAACAGTTGATGCTGGCTGGTGTTGGTGCAGGAGAGGTGATGACACTGAGGAAGGAAGTCTGGATCCCTCCTGTCCCTGGGTGTCTGCGTCACACTCAGTACTGTGACCTTTCTTCCTGGGAGATGGCTCCTGGCAGATGGCAGTGAGCTAAAGGGCAGAGTTGGCATTAATTAAGTCCCAAAATTTAGGTCTGAATAATTTGAAAAAAGATAGTTACGTTATTTCCTTTGGTGGCAATTGAGATTTCTTTTGGCACAGAAGATTTTTGTTTTTGCAGAATTTCTGTCATCCTGTAGTTTATACACAGTGGAGAAATTTTCAGATGTTGGAGAAAACGTTTTTGTTTTAGAAGTGAAAGAAAGAGGTTAATGTGCCTTAAAAGAAGGGTGAGGAGCAAGGACAAGGACCTTATGTAATGAAGAGAGGGTCAGAGGTGTGGGGAGAGGTGAGCTCAGGAACTATCTCCTACACTCTGCTTTGTGAGTACAGCAATCTGACTTTGCTGTCAATTGGGTGTGAAATGATCTCTTTTAAATGAACTAGCACCGGAGCAGAATGGTCGGGAAGGTGTTCCCACAGCCACACTTTCCATTGCAGTGAAAGCAAAGACAGGGCCCAGGAGAGCTGGGCTTCGCCCAGTCAGACATCACTAATCAATGGCAGCTCCTTCTAACAGGGATGGCCTCGGAGTCCTTCCCCATACAGAGCTGGGGCAGCCTCTCTGAGGAAATTCATGCACCATTCCTGCCAATGTCCTGAGCAGACAAACAGACAAAAATGTGTGACAAACTGATATATTGGCTGGCTCAATTTGCTGAATAGCTTTTCAATAAAAATTGACTTCAAACGAATTTTCCCTAGGTTTTTTCCTTATTAATGTTCTCCTCCCTAGTTCTACAACACTGACATCTTCTGTTCTCTAATATTTGCAATTTACTTTTATCTCCTTTTTAATGAAAACTTAAAAATTTGAGAAAGAACATTGAAAGAACTCCATTTGTTTTTTTTTAAGATATTTGTAAAACTTTTACATTCAGTTTCAAGGGCCAGATATTTTTAACAGCCACTTATTTTTGTGTTTGAATCCTGAATACTTGGAAATATAATTAATTCTATTCAAATTTTCTTGTCTGCTTTCTCATAAGAAAGACAGATGTTGCCTTGATAAATTTTTAATAATTGGTTGTTGAGATTGAACATTTAAAACACTAATTTTTCTGAATTTATGTTAGTAATTGT
This sequence comes from Macrotus californicus, assembly GCA_007922815.1. Lineage (NCBI taxonomy): Eukaryota > Metazoa > Chordata > Mammalia > Chiroptera > Phyllostomidae > Macrotus > Macrotus californicus. Next base: position 8,421 of record VMDR010011260.1, on the reverse strand, counting down.
TCTGTGCACTATTTTTTTCCTGTTCATAATTTGTCTATGCTGGACTAAAATGTGATATTTTCTTCTCATTTAATTGTTAAATTCTTTTCTTCCAACCATCAATATTTGGGAATCAACATTCATTACTAATTCTGGGTCCCCTTGTTGCTTTCATGAAACCAACCAGATCATTAATTACTATAAAATGAATTCATATAGTAATGAAACATTTTCTCTTTTCCTCTTCAGTGTATCATGTAGTTCACTTCAAGTGCATCCATTGCAAGTAGCCAGTCTCCCTACAGCCTATATTGTGGTCATACTTTGAACTCAGGTGACTGGCCCAAGTCATCAACTGAACCTGAAATGGAGAAGTGCCTGGCTATTTGGCCAGTCTTTGTTGACTGAAGCCAAGCTATTGTTATATTCTGTTTACTCACAATCCAGAAACTCCAGAAACGCTGGCACTGACAGAGTTGAATAGGTTAAGAAAAGATCTTTTCTGCTGCTGTCTCACCCTCCCAAAGCGTTCTTTTAGAACTGAGCACGTGACATGCGTTTTCTTTATTCTGTTCGATGAAGTTGACATCTCTTAGATCACACTGTCTATAAAAGGTATCACAGGGGCTTGTAATTTTTGTAGCCTCTGAACGTCTGGCTCGTATGTTCTCCAGTGTCTGTTTAAGCACGCTCTGCAGCAGTGGAAGCAAACACTGGACCCCCCTGGGGCTCTGTGGTCTTACTTAGGCTCACTGCAGGCACTTATCTGAAACCACAAGCACACGTTCATGACTTCAGGTGTGATTCTTTCACAGTAACTCCTTGTCTGAGAAAGGTCATATAATTTAATGCTTCTATTTGGCCTGCCAGAATTTTTATGAACCTTACTGGTATGCTTTAATGCTGAGGCAACTTGTAACAATGGGAAGATGAGGTTCAAAACCATAAGTGCAAAGAACCCATGTACTGTTTCCCAGCTCACATGCCTCCAGGGGCTTCATTTACTGAGATTGTGTTTCTAAGTCCTTAGAAGTGGATCGTTATGGTCTAAGGCAGCATTGCCCAACAGAAATATAATGTGAGCCACATATGGAACTAAAATTTTCTATTACCCATGTTAGATAAGTAATGAAATTAATTTTAATAATATATTTGATTTAACTCAATATATGTAACAACATCAATATAACATGTAATCAATATAAAAGAATCAACATGTAGCCCTGACTGGTGTGGCTCAGTTAGTTGGGCATTGTCCTGCAAATTCAAAGGTCACCAGTTCAACTCCTGGTCAGGGCACATGCCTGGGTTGTGAGTTTGGTCCCTGGTCAAGGTACATGTGAGAGGCAACCAACTGATGTTGCTTCCTCACATCGAAGTTTCTCTTCCTCTCTTTCTCTCTCCCTTCCCCTCTCTCTAAAAATTAATCAATAAAATCTTTAAAAAAAGAATTAACATGTAGTCTCTATAAAACTTATTCATGAGATATTTCACATTCTTTCTCTCGTACTGTCTTCAAACTCTGGGATGTGTTTTACGCATACGGCCCATTTCAGTTTGAACTGACCACATTTCAAATGCCGAATGGCCACATGCGGCTAGTGGCTACAATATTGGACAGTATATACTATATGCTTCCAAGACACTGAAGCATATAGTATACTGAGACTTATATATACTTTCATCTTGTAGTCATCGATAGCAATAATGGCCTAAGAGAACATGGAATAATGAAATCCAGACACAATTTAGATTTTAACTTTTTGTAGGAGTTCTTCCCAAAGAGTGGGATGGACCAATTTGAATCTTATCTTTCTATTTTAATAATTGGTCTATTTAAAATTATTTGCATTATATAGTGATTTTTACTTTTTCAAAGCATTTTCCCATATATTTTCTCATCTTATGCTCTTGACACCCCTGTGAATTCAGTGGGACAAGTGACAATAGTCATTTCAGTCTTTTGAGATGAGGCAACTGAGTCACAGTGTCCTGGGCAAAGGCGCTGAAGTCATGGGACTTCCTAAAGATAGGTGGAAGAGAAAAGCCTGGGAAGTCCCTTGTTTGGATGGTACACTCCTACGTGAATAGACACTGCCATTTGTTAACCAGGAGTCCTTGGTTCAGTTATGCCCACGAGGACCATTGGTAGCAGTGACTGAGCACCAGGCATTCTTCCCAAAAACTTTACATGTTTTGACTTATTTAAAATCTCACAACAACCCAAGTAGATATTATTATTAACCCCATCTAATAGACAAGGAAACTGAGGCACAGAGAAGCTAAATAATTTACCTGAGGTCACACAGCCAGGAAGTGGCAGAGCTCAAATCAGAGCCCAGGCTGACCTGACTGCAGACCACCATCCATATGCACTGCACTGTTCTGCCTCAATATCATGTCTAGGATTGGGGGGCTCGAGGTCCCCAGTTTTTCTCAAAAACACAGAGGGGATTTGTCTTTGCAACACAGTAGTTTGAAACATGCTGTTCAACAGAGTCCTTCACCAGGTGGCCTGCTATCTAATCCCTTCTTCCCTCGAGGACCGGCCGTGCTCACCAAACATGATTCACACAATTCAGGGTAACGGTAAGGCATTTTCCTTTAGTGCTCTTTTTCTCACTAACTTACTGTTTTTAATCTTTTATCTGATGCATATCACAGAGTAATAGCATCGTAGTTGCTGTAAGAATTTCATTACTCAAACATTTAAAAGATGGGCTGAGGACAAGAACGTTCCGCAGGGCGTTGGCAGCTGGTGGTCAGTCATTAGTCCTCAGGACAGACCCGTTCGCAAGCTGGGTAAGGAGCAGGGTCTGACGTTTTTATTTTTAAAAGTAGTAGACTACATTTTAGCACATATTTTGCTAGCCTTGCGTCCTTCTATAACAGCATCTTTTTATATTTCAAAGTTATACATATTCGCCTTAAGTAACTTAGAGACAATAGAGCATTAAAGGAAATGGAACCACCTGTAATCCCGCCTCTCAGAGATAACTGGTTAGCACTGAGAGTGTATGTCCTTCGTTACCAACCCACCCGTCTCCTATCCCTGTCGTCCCCCTTTCTCGTCCTGTGTTGTCCCTGTTCATTTAATGTTTTATATTTTGCTATATATATTGTAAACATTTTGCAATATTGCTGTGAATTTTTCGTACATCTAACTGGTTTGTGAATAGTCTTAGTTTTTCACAGCACACATGCAAAATGGCTTTAGCTTCCCAGCCGTTGTTTTCAAATGACATTTCTTTCCTTTCCCCACCTTTCCCATCACTTTCTGTTACTACCACAGTCCTGTTTTTTTTTTAAAAGGCTGAATGAATCCTGTACTTGAAGTTGCAAAGCTTGGCTCCTTTCATTTCCCTTAAGAGTACAGCTCTGTGACCCTGGGGCTGGGGAGCTGGGGGTGGTGGGCAGAATGATCTGGCTCTGACCACTGTCCTCTTCCTTTTCTCCGGTGGTCACCTCAGGTGTTGGGGGCAGGCAGTAACTGGCCCTAGGTCTATGGTGCGGAGATGGTTCCATCTCATTGTGCTTCCTTCTGGTTGGATCTGAGGTTGGCGAATGTGCTTATCCTGAGTTGGGGCCATGCATGGTTTTCTGGGAGTGGCATTCAGCTTCATTCTGACCCCCTATGTCACTGGAAGTCCTCTCACAGTGACAGCTGTGTTTAGCTGTGTTTACTGTGTTGGCTACTGCAATAGGCACTCCCTCCTTTAGAAATCTCTGCACCCAACTTGGTACCACTTTTCTGTGTCCGCCATGCCTGGAGCTTCAGAGGGCACATGCCAAATGCTCCCACAAATTCTTGCTAGCATCAGATTGGTCTGGAGGCTGCTGCCCCTCCGCAAGGAAGCCAGATTCTCACCTCTCCTTTAGTGAATTCTGCAACCTGCACAATCTTTCCTTTGGAGATCATCTGACTAGAACACCTTCAAAAGGATGCTTTGCAAAGAAGTGGGGTGTGGTTTCTTCAGGTCTCTGGTGGGTTCCTGGTAACAGAACTCAGAGGAAGTAAGGCTAGGAAGTCTTTTAGGTGGCATTTTAAGGTAGAAACACCAGAGAAATGTTTAGGAAGAGTAGCTCAAAAACCGCCAGGCCCATCTTGCTAAGCCTCTTGGAAGGAGAGGCACTCTGTTACTGAGTCCCTTAATTGCACTTCTTCTTCATTATGGATATTAATGATCCAGCATTTCTAACTGTTAGGAGATGAACTGAGCTGGAATTATGGTCCATAAGCATGATATATTTTTAAATAGATTGAAGTGATAATTAAGATATGCATGCACACTGGGGTCTGAGAAGAACAGCCAGCATTTCAGCTTTACTGAATTAGCTTATTTTAGCTGAAATTAAAACTGGAGTTTGCCAGGCTGCTTATCTCACGCTCCAGGCTGTCATAGCCACCCCAGTTGCACTAGGTGTCACTGTGTGAACTTCTACTGAATGAAGGACGGCATAAAAAGGAAAACAGAAGAGAGGTGAGACTATTTTAATCTGCTGGTACTGCTGTATAGTCAGCCTTCCGCTCCCATTGATTTCTTTTTAGTATCAGCTATTTTTAAGATTATGGAACACGTGTATATACTCATTGTTGAATGACTAGGTAGTCCGACTAAATATATTTCTCTGACTTTGGGGATTGTCAGTCTTTCAGGACAGCTGCAAGGGGCCCTGTCTGTACATGTGTTCAGGAGTTAGTAGAAAGACACATGAGATTTTAATTTTTTAAAGAATTAAGATGATATCTTATTTTTTCTTATTCTTAGTCTTAGCTTTATTGTATCATTTACACAAATTGTCATCTTAAGGACATTTCCATTTTTAGAGGAAAAAAGGGAGTCATCCTACTTGATATGAATGACACAATGTGTAAACCTATCTTGGTTTTAAAATTCCAAAAATGATAACTCATTTTCAAATATTTTATTTCATTTCATTTCAGTTGCAAATGTCCTTTCCCTCTAATCCACATAAATGAAACAGAAACTTTTATGGTTTCTGAGGCTATGGTCCAATATTGTAATACACAGTGTCATTTCATACCTCACCTGGAAGAGATATTTAGTCTAGGCAATAATCCTATCATTGAAAGATGTGCTTGGACCAGTGAGAAGATCAGCACTGCACTTGCTTTGTATCAAATCCATGAAAAATTGAGACGTGGTGCTGCTGAAAAAGAAACACAGACCAACCCCTAAACATACCATCAATCATCGCTATCCCTTAAGACTATGATTTTCCTTTGTTTGAAAGCCCGGAATTTTTTATTTTGTGTTAAGTAACTTGGTAGCATCTTCCCTTAAAAATATATGGCTCGGAATCAATTAGGGCCTGGAGAGACTGTTATTCCATACTTTGTGCAATGTCTGCTGCATTTTGTAGGGTCCAATGTATATTTCATAGTAATAGTGGCATGCCAGCAATATAGTATGTGTCGCAGATAACCTTTGTTTGCAGACAAATAGTGAAAATACACCTCGGTTTTTTGACACCTGTGGCTTGCATGGTCTTCATTTCTACAAGTATTGTCACACTTGGGAATCTGCAACCTTTTTTTTTAGTCAAATGATGTCCTTTCAAGCTAGAGAGAGTACACATGTGCTGCAACCTATAGAATTAGAAGACAGGTATCAGAAATAAAAGTCAAGCTTTAATTGAAGGGATGTTCCTGCTGGCTTTTGTCATAAACCTATTATTAGAGCTAACACTTAACTAGTGTTACCTACGTACTGTTTTATGCACTTTCTCTGTGTTGACCCATTGGTCCTCCCAACAAACCACTGAAGTAGGAAATACTGTGATCTCCATTTTGCAATGGTGGAACAAAGAGGCTAGTTCATTTTTCTAAGGTGATTCAGCTGGTAGGTGGCAGAGTTGGGGGTTTAAATCTAAGCAGTCTGGCTCCAGAGTCCCTGCTCACTTGGAACCATTGAACTGTAAAATCTGTTTTATGAACCCCTCCTCTAACCCCCAGAGGTATCTTCAGGTGCTTTTCAGCTTCTGATATAACTTCCCTGGGCTTCAATTTCTTAATAGTTTGAAGGACAGGTGTGGCTAGATTAACTCTTAGATCCTTCCCTATCTGGAATCCTATGATTTTATGATCCATAAAAGGTATCCCAGAGAGTGTTTAATAGAATATTCTAAGTGTGGACTGGAATCTGGGCACAGTGGGGCTAGGGAGAGCCGAAGTGCATGATAACGCACAAAAGTATACAGGCAAGTCCAAGCCTGGCAGGTCATGTCTGAATTTCTGCAAGTTCAGTTTTTGGTGATGGAGACACATCTCAATGGTTTCACGAGGCTACTGGTAATATGGTTTCAGAGCAGTATTTCTCAAACTCACCTGCATCAGTATCACTTGGGTGCTTGAAAAATGGAACTTCCTGGGTTTCTCTGCAGATCTAATGTACTGGAAACTCTGATGGGATCCAGGAATCTGCATTTTATCAGAATTTTTAGGAGATATTCTGGGTCATCGGATGAGAACTCGAGGAGCAGCTGTTGGTGATGTCACTTCAAGAGCCACAACACGGAGTTCTCCGAGTGGGGTGCATATACAAGAGAAGTGTGAGACCCAAACCTACCTTGAAGAGGTAAGGGAATTGTGCTCCACCACCTCCTTGGTGATGACTAATAGAAGCTACCTTCAAGGACATGAGCTACCTTCAAGGACAAGCTACGCATTCCAGGGTGTCTGTGTAGGCTAAAAAATGGCTCCCCAAAAGATATCCATGTTCTAGTTCCTGCGTCCTGTTATTTCTTTATGTGACAAAAAACAGGTCTTTGCAGATGTGATTCAGTTAAGGGCATTGAGATGGAGAGTATCCCAGATTATCTTGGTGGGCCCTAAATGCCATCACAGGTATCTGCACAGGGAGAGGTCGAGGTTGCCATGACCACATGCACTCACACGGAAGAGAGGAGGCCGTGTGACCATGGAGGCAGAGACAGGAGTGACGCAGGCCCAGCCATGGAAATGCCAACCGTGCCCAGAAGCTGCAGAAGACAAGGACTGGATTCTCCTCTAAAACCTTGATTTCAGCCCAGTGAAAATGGCTTTGGACTTCTGTCCTCCAGAATTGTGGGAAAGAAAATGAATATTGTTTTAAACCAAGTTTGTGAGAATTGGCTATAGCAGCCATAGGAAATGAATACTGTGTCCCAGATGGGAAGGGTTACATAACATACAAAGAAAATACTCTTTTTTATGTCCCCCGGCCCCACACCCCCTTTATTTCTGGATGGATTAACAATAACATCCTTCACAAGGCACTTTTCGCTGCTCCATCCCTCCCTGTCTTCTTGACAGTTTGAAAGGAATTAAAGCACTTTGCTTTTTCCCACAGTGACTAATGGGGCTTGCTGTGCTATTAGAGTGGTGTTTTACCATACATTTTTGGGTAAATTGTGGAACTCATTATTGTAATACTTGAACAAATTTAAACACCTAACTCACACTCCTCTTTTATTCCTTCCTCCCTGTGTGACTAACTGTAGATACTGCATAATGAAACCAGATAAACTCCATGAAGTGTGTAATGCCTACTTAATTCCGTCCCTGTTCGCTAAATCAAGTACTTCTCTTTTCTTTCTGACCACAGCCTGTCGTTTAGCATGGACAATAATACTCATTTGTCCACCTTTAGTTACGTGGAGTTAATCTAGATAGACTCAAGTCTGGTAACATTGTCAAGACACTTAGTGATTAATGAAAATGATCTTTAAATTAGTGGAAGGGAAAAAAGTAGAATTTATAATGCCCATTGGTTGTAGTAATGGATCTGTGCCTTCTTGGAGAGTTTATGCTAACAAGGAAACAAAGAAATATCAAGTGGGTATAGATGTATATGTATATATACATATGCAAACATACATCATCAGAAAATGAGACAGGTAAAAAAAATGATATTCAAATTATTTCTTATGCTTCCCATAAGTGGTGAACTCATTGTCTTTCTAGAGACGACTTGAATTGCAAGTCAGCTGGTTTAAAAAGCTTAAGTTAGTATTTTAAAAGATTGGTACCTTTTAGTTTCTTTTTACCTCTTATAATTGGTAATATACTACTACACTGTAGCACATGAAGCACAGTACAATACTTCACATGTAGTACTTTCTTTACTACATGTGAAACTTAAAGGGGAAAATAAGTAAATGAGTAAAAATAAAACAGAACAATATTTAGTTATTCATACAAAATTCATGCATATCAAATTAACTACTATTTATTAGAGACTAACAGGAATATTTAAAAACATTTTAAAATTAAATTTATCAGGGTGACATTGGTCAAGAAGATTATATATGTTTCAATGTATACTTCCATGATACATGATCTGTATATTGTGTGCCTATCACCCATAGTCATGATTTAAAAATAATTTAACCAATATCTTGATTTACTTGAGATATTTTTGAGGTTCTTTTGCCTGATCC